>JAXQQM020057934.1:0-103595 GCA_034641835.2 Pinus albicaulis
ACTAGTAGTGAATTATTAATCCAATCCAACAACTGTATACAATTTATTGCAAGAGACACATCATAAATGGAACAAAAACTATTCACCTACCAAGAAAGCCACACTTATTATTCAAATCCATACCATGTGGGACAACTATTGAACTCAATTAAGGTGCTAATACAAGAATAGTATAAATAGAGTTCATTCATGGTTAATGGCCTAGAAATAACCATGCCAACAAATTCCATTAATGATTTTTGAACAAAGCTCAAAGGAAGTATTCTTGACCTCCTTCAAACAAAAATCATTGACTCTTTTTCTTGACTGAAATACTTAATTATAGCCTTTTGGATGGGAGGGTTATACTATTTACATTCTAGGATCAAACAATAAGATTCATCCTACAACATTTCCTTTCATGTTCAATTCCTCAAACACATTTTTGATCAACGTCTCCTTAGCACCTTGTTGGAAATACTATGTGTCATTGGTTATTTCATTATTGTAAGGAATATTCTTCACCATGTTTGAAAAATTGGGAGGATGATTGATTCTTTTTTACATTGTTAGAAATTTTCCTTTTACCATTTCATTGCATATTATAACCATCATGATATTAAACAATTTTGGACTAATTCTCTCTGGTTGATTATCAATAATCTTCAAAACTTCCTTCTTTCTTTCCTTCTGGACATGTATACCTTCGGGCCTAACTAGGTTTCCCCTGGGATATTTCAGCCACCTTTTCTGAAGAATTTTCTATGCTAGTATGATCATATTTGGAAACTCTTCTATGAGGGTAGTCATTGACATGATGATCTAGCACCTGGCAGGAAAAACAATAATTTTGAGAGTTAATATATCTCAATTGTTGATTAAAATTTCTACCTCTACCAACAATATTAGTATATTGGTGCGATGGTTTTGTCAAATTGACATACAAACACACCTGAGGAATTTCTTGATATCTGTAACACCCTCTTAGACAACATAAATAAAAACCTTCCCAAACCTCTCTGCTATTTACTTCATACCTCTTAGCTTGATCTAGCTTGTTGGCGAAGTCAATGAAAAATGGAAATTTGGCTTGATTGAAGTTGGAATAATTGAAATCTTCACTCAAGGATTGAACATAAATGATCGATTCAACAATATTCGAGGTGCCTTGGAGTTGAAAAATGTGGGAAGCCTATTTTGAGTCAAATATTTGTGATAGGTAGTGATAACCCAAGTCCATAATGGGATTACAGGAATATATTATTATTGTTCCTAAAATTATGTTCAAAATTCAAACCATTACCAAAAATCCTATTCTAAAGGAGTTTTCTGAAGGTAATATAAGAGAACATCTCTTTTTCACAATGCCTACTTCCTTTTGGTAAAGGAAGGGGCATGATAAATCAAGAAGGGAAGATTGGAAACAAAGGAGTCTTCTTCCATATTGGAATACAATTATTCTATTATTAGAAACCAAAGAAAAAATTCTCAGTGTCTCCAAAAAAACCATAATACTTGTCTATCACTGATTTCATGGCCTATTATAGTATTATATACTAACCTTGAATTGACCCTAGCCTTAGCTTCTTATATAATCTATTAACATGGAGATTTAGTGGTGACCTATTAATAAAAGTTGCACAGTTTTTATCATTATCGTTGGTAAATTATTTTGGTCAAGCTTCCTGTTAAGAAAAAAGTTCATAGACTATGACAACAATCCCTCGCCTATAAGCTAGCCAAGAAAACATTAAGGGAATTTATGGGAAAATTCAGTTTACACAAAAGGCTCAGTAGTAAATGTCAAAATTATAGATATCTTGATCCTTGTAGTTGAAAGTTCAAACACCATCTATGATATAGAAAAAATTATCAAACATATTTAGTGTAATTCCTCAAACTCTCTCCCAAACTACATTTTCTCCCAGAAAAGGGAAAATCCTAATCGTCGGTTGGTCCCATGAAGAGGGAAAATCTTAGAAGATGACTAAAACTAAGTAGACAATATCTCACTTCAAAATTAGTTACACTCCCTGACCTTGGTAATTCGAATGGTTTATATAGGACCAAGGAATAGACAAGGGGAAGCCTACAATAGATTGAACTTCTTACTCATTTTTAATGTTGTGGGTGTCAAAATATAATTGTAGAGTATTACAGATTTGGTTGCATCGATACCTTATGCTAACTAGTGGAAGCTCGGTGGCATCACTACCTTCCTTTTCTTGCAGTACCAAGAAATAATGACCAATAATGACCTTTAATTGTTTGATATTAGCCATAAAATATGTTTAAATAAGTTCCAAATAGTTATACAATAGAGAGGTATCAAGTCATATTAGTTAAACTTAGTTAAACAATTATATGACCTTTAATTGTTTAACATATCTTTAGCTTAGTTTTGAAATGACCTAATGATCTAGTATGGTAGTTTTAAAATATTTGGAACAATTTGCAGGAAGCTCCAATAATTTTCAAACTCTGCACAAATATTGGTTTGTCTACTTTTTATTCTTCCAAATAATCTCTTCCATATCAATTTTTTCACAAAGTTGGGATAATTATTCATTATATATATCTTCAGTTATGTTGCTCCTGAATATGAAATGATTGGGCATATGATTGTGAAGAGTGATGTGTATAGTTATGATGTAGTATTATTGGAGTTTCTTGCCAAAAGGAAACTAATTGATATGTCACAACATTCTAGGTATGAAAACCTGGTCATATGGGATTACTCTCTCCTTACAAGAAAAGTGGGATTGGAAGAATTAGTGAACCTTGCATTGGGTAACAATATCCCTTTCAACAACATACTTTAAACTATTCCTTCCATGCATGTTCAACCTGAAGTTTCACATCAACCATTTATGGGCTAGGTTGTACAAGCTTTGATGCTTGTTTATAATGATACAAATACAAGCAATGGAGGTGGATCTAGTAATTTTAGTCACATATGGGAGTCTAAGGCTCATGATATAGAGTTCAAGGATGGATCTAGTAAACATTGGCCCCAAAAATTTTAGTATGTACTTGATGGTAGTTATTTTTTAAAAATTGATTATGATTTAGGTCCCCTCCGAACATAGGAACTAGAGACAGAAAGACCACTTTCAACATCTTCTTTGTTGTCTAGTTCTAGAATCTCATTGAGGAAATTATCTAGATCGTTTAGGAGGCACAATATTTTTGGTCCCTTGAGAATAAATACAAGTAAAAATACATGGTATGGAATTAAGGGTCTAGCAAGGGGTAGCATAACTGTGGCATAATTTAGCATGGGGTCAAAAAGCATGAATATGTACATGATATTTGGCCATAATTGTTTTTTATATTTCTTTCGCTTGGTTAAGACATGTATGGAATTATAGTTATTAATAAACGATATACTAAAGAAAGTGAGTTTTGCCTCCAGGTAGTAACTTTTTAAGTCATCAGATACCTTAGCCAAAATGTACTTTCCTTGTGTTTTTAATCTTCCCCTTGTTTGACATCATGTTCATATGCTCACTATGATATTTATTATTTATGGTTTATTATAGTGAACTCCATTTTCCAATTAAAGTGAAGCATCGAGTTTGATTCTATTGACAAATATGTTTACCTAAATTTTTGAGAAACATAATTTTTGAGGGAAAGGAAAATATCCACACACACAAAAAAGAAAAATCGACATTATACAAGAAGGGAATTTGGCCTGCTGAAGATTTTTTCATTTGAACATCAAGTTGTTTAAATGAGTATGGTCGATTTCTCAACCCAAATTGATGGACCATAATAGTGGTTTATAAGGTTGTCTCGAAAACTATTGAGAAAGCACTACATGCAGCCAATATATTGTAAGCAATTGATCACATTTGGAGGTAGCTCACTCTAGTGATGCATTTATGACCCATGGTTTATTGAGTATTTTATCTGTGAGCATTAAACCCTCAATGTTTTTATTTTATTTTTGTAGGTTCACTTCTTAGGAGAAGAACACCATAGTTTACAATTTGTCTTCTTTGTGTATTCTTCTCAAATACACCGAGTATATTAATATTCAAGGATTTAAAAATATTTCGTTTCTTTCAAATAAATATATAGAGAGATTTGTGGCTTATAACCTTTTTGTAGTTTGGTTTCTAAGAACCTTTTTACTTTTCATTTTGTGGAGACATAGAAGCTTGTTATTTTAAGCAATGGAATTTATTTTCCTGCAACATGACGTGTATGATTGAGGAGTGCTCTTAAAATTAACAAGCTAAGAAGTAAATTATTGTTCTTGAACCTTGAGACTGTAAACCATGTCATAGTCATTCACTCATGATATAAAAGCCCAAAACAAATACCTTTATCCACGAAAAGACTTGTTTCTCTACATTGGTAGGAATCTTGGGAGCATCTCTAATTTTTTAGTGATGGAAATATTCTATGAATGTATTGTTAAAAATTAGAAGAACGTATGTTGAAGTATAGATACCATACTACTGAATTTTTTGTTCACCCATCTAATAGAATGGGTAACATCTATATTTTTGAAATTTACTTCAAAGAAGTATATAGTTAAAATTCATGAAAATATCTTTTTTGGTAATGTTTGATGAGTAGGTTTCTAGAAACTAATAATGAGGGGAACACATATAATATGTTGAAAATATTTAGTATAAATTCCCAAAATATGGTCTCCCTACATCTCCCTTGTTTCCGTAGTAAAAGGAAAATTGAAAGAAAGAGTGTAGTATATTGTTTAGAAGTTAGTCAACAAGTTTTCTCAACGCATAATAGATAATATCTCAAGCGTTTTTTTAATATTCCTTCAAGTTAAATTCAATATAAAAAATTATAAGTTAGAACAATATATATGTGGCACATAGTTGTTTATGTTTTTCTTATGATTTAGTTTTGTTATGTGAAGGGTTGGGGTGTGGGATGGATGTCGAGTGATCTCGAATTATTTATTTGTAGCTTAGTTTTCTTTGTATAATCAACTCATAATACTAATGGATCTGTTTAGGAGGTAGGTACATGCTATTAGGTGTAGATTTGTAATAGACAATAGGAATTGGGTCTAATTGAAAAAAATAGGTCAATATTCCCTAAGCCTTGAGGGAATTATTTTCTTCTGGAAATTTTCCAATAAAATATATAGTTCAGTCTTCAATGACTCCTCTAAACCAATCTTGTATCAGCTTGGATAAGCTATCAAGTCTCCCTAGGAAAATCGATGACCTTAGTGTGTTAATCATGTTGGAGATCTCGGTTGAGGAGATACTATTTGCATGTATACACATGCAAGAAAATTAATTGGAAAGTTCAATGGAGTGACTTTCCTCCTTATTTGATGGAATGATGAGATGCATGTCTACCTCAAAAAGAAGTTGTAAAGGGAGTTATCTTTGAACATAAAGGTAAAGGCATTTTCATCTTGGAATTTCAACTGCAGGAGTATCTTAAATGAGTACAATGGGGGTGCCATGGTTCTTCAAGAATAGTGGTATTTTTATGCAGCACTAGTTTCCCCTTTACAACCCCAATGAGGTAGTTTCTTAAAAAAATTATTATCTGATCATATTGGCTTATTTTGTTGATTATTTTAAGGTTCAAGAACTATTGGCATAGATACATGTGTTGGATGTAGGAAATTCTTTAAGTTGCTTGACAATCTATTGAATATAAATAGATAAAAAGCAATTGTGTACCCTCAGTTGGTTGGTTATTTCCTCAAATATTGGATTAAGTGTAGGTTACCCACCACATGAAAAAACCCATATCTAAATGGTACTCTCTAATGGTTACATTTTTTAGTATAGGCTTGGTTTCCTCACTCAATTTGTAACTCCACTCAGATATCATGTTTGAGATCTAGTTCAACCAATGTATGGTCCATTCTCCTATCCACCATTTCTAACCAACCTTTTTCATATGTAACAAAATAACCAATATATTTATACACCATATTTTTTATGTCGCATTTCCAAGGGAAAACGATGCATTAGAACCTAGATTTTCTAAATGTAGTTTTTTTTTTTTGCTTATGATCAAAACATAAACTATAATGCTTCAAACTAAAACCCAATGAATCCCATATTGACTCTTTTACTTATATTACTTTAACATATTCCGCACTATTCATAACAATCCAACCTCAAACCAACAAGTGAAACTTTGGAAACTAGATCAAAATTTATGGGACTTCTCTGGCATTGTGTTTCCACGTTTTTCTTATGGGTTCAAGTCATGATCGGTAGAAGATAGTTAAACATGTTGTTCAATATGAAACGTTTTCATATTACCATTTATCTCTTAGAGACCTATTTCCTTGCAGATATTGGGATCAGGCTACGTATTAACTTACACCATGCAGACCATTATGTAGCTCGCAAAGCCATCACAATGACCTCATTCATCATGAACATTTTGAAAAATTCCATTGAAAAGGCTGATGAGAGTCATAGAAGTTTCTTGTCCCTAGGATTGGTCCAATTTATTAATTTTTTTTATTCTTATTTCTCATATTGTTAATAAGATCTAGGATTGTTGATATTGTAGGCAATTCAACGTTTGTGTAGATCATAATGATATAGTTCATATTTCTTATAAGTTTTCATGTCACACATCAATTGTTCATACTGTTGGGCCAGAATTGTAATCTATAGATAAATTACGCTTCACTAGACAGGTGTTAGTCTAGAACAACAGGTGAAAGACTATAGTACAATTTCTCCTAACTTAGAATAGATACACAAAGAGGATTGGATGCTTACTTGTTTCATTCGCTTCCAAATGACTCCTTCTATCACTTATGCTACAGCTTCAAATTCAAGCGGTTGGTGGGTTGAATGCTTCCTGCAAGAAAGAACACTGAAACAACAGAAGATGCAATAATATAGATATCTATTCAAGATAATTAGCTAAATCAGTTAAGCATAAACTACATTCATCAACCAAGATCATAAAATATGGAAAATAAAAGTTAACATAGATGCAGGTAGGGAAAAACAAGAAGTACTCTTTATTGATGATAGAAGGAGAGGTTACAACCTAGTGACTGATTTGGAGTGACCTTCCAGCATAGTTCCCAATTCTCATCACAGCATAAATCTCTCCAGCAGTAGCTCTACAAACCAAGCTCTCAATTGAAAATTCTCCAGCATTTCTCTACTCAAATTCTTCCTTCTCAAACACTTAGATCTGTGTTCAATTTATAGATGAACTGTAGGTTTTTTTGCAATCAATAGCTTTCCAAAAATAGTCAATACATGTTTCCATTCATGTAGATGTCAAATGTACACTTGGATCCGAAGCTTGACACATGTGAACTCTTCTAGAAGGCACTGGCCAAGTGGAGATTCCGGAACAATGAGAATTTCACTCCCAATGTGACCAATGCACCTCTAAATGTCAGGAAGTGCTTTGCAGAGCAGCCTTGCATGGGGCTACCTGCATATGAAATGCACTTAGGCCCCTTAGAGCTTGCATTGGTGAGCTCTCGTATGCTATACAATAAGCTTCAAATCATGGAAATTCTTTCTTGATGAAAGTCTTGCTTAATCTGTCTTGTTTCTTGTCTTAGGGCATGTAGCAACTAAAATGATAGGGAATGATAGACCCTTTATAATTGGTCCTGGAGATGATGCCTAGTTAACCAGGTCATTGGGAATGGTGCCCAAATTGACTTATAACAATTGCCCCCTAAATCATGAGATCCAAATAATAAGAACATTTGATTGAGATGCTTTATGTTGTGATGAGCCTGGAAACGAGCGGAATGGTCACCTACATCAATCTTACAATACATTTCATCATGATATATCCTCTATTGATCATAATTGTTGAAGTTAGGCATTCCCATGTTCAGTACATCAAACAATCTAATAACATGTACATAATTCAGAAAGTTGTCTACACGCCTACAGATATAGGCCCATGTTTGGATGACAAAATGTACGTAAGCTCACCATACAGATGATGTGTACAATAATCCTGAAATCGCAGCCCAGATGGATGAAACTAGATCTGGGGTCTTCTTATCTCGTTCACTCGATCATTCGGGTACAAGTCTAGCCATGCGAATATATGATTTGTCATCGAACATGGAAAGATATTTTTTGATTACCAGCCAATAATGTGAGTTTTTAACAAACGCGAGAGAACCACCATTAATTTCAATGGCCCTCAAGGTACTGCAGTACATTTCATAAGGCGTGAATAGATGATTTGATGTCGAATTCCAAACAAAATATTTCAGTCACAGGTCCAGAAGTGAGGATCTTGTCGATGCTGTAACAAGCCTCATGGTACTAGAATCTTATGTTTATAAGTGAACTTCCTGGATATTGATTTGTTGTCGACAGGAAGTCACCTTATTGTAAAACTAGAGTTACTGATTTTAGAGACAAGGATATGACCTGATATATCAATTTTCAGGGATGACGGTCATGAAAATGAAGGTTTATGAGTATTGTAGATGCATGAGTTTTTAATCACTGGATGACTTCTCTTGAACATATCAGCGACACTGTGATGAGTTGGCAGCATTGACCCAAAACCGAAGTGAAGTTGTGATGAAACATAGGTGTGTTGGGAAAAATACTAAGAGGGGGGGTGAATTAGTATTTAGTGCAGACAATTAAAATTTGAATTTCTTTCTTAAAAACCCATACGCTACTTTCCTTCATCAAACGAGCATATATACACGGATTTTCTTTACAAAACTCACGTATATCCAGTGATCTAATTATGCATTTATTTCTTGACTTAGATCATTGCATTACTCATTCATCAGATGTTTTAGAAAACAGTAAACAGATGTAGAAAGAACAGAATAATCATCACACATAAGAAACACACATGAACACCAGAATTTTTAGGTGGAAACCCAATTCGGGAGAAAACCACCGTTGTCGTCATCTCAATCTTCAATCTTTATTATTAATAAAACTTCTTACAACATGTACTGGTGCAGACTCATACCAGCACGCAGGCACCCACCTGCAGAAGGTTACAACCTTCTCTCGTTTACCAGCCTCTTCTGGAAGGGAGCTACAACCCCCTGCTTCTCATTTACCAGCCTCTCCTGGAAGGGAGGTACTACCCCCTGATATAAGCACCAGATTCTACTGACAGAAAGATTCTACTGACACATTGAAGGTTTCAACCCTCAGATCCACTGCAGACCACGTTTCATCAATTTTCATACTGGATCAAACAGCTCTAACACAACCCTTCACTTATCTATAAACATACTTTGCCCAATGCTTCAAACAGAAGAGTGAAACCACTGTAACCAGAATATCAGAGATAACCCAGACTACAGAATAGATATCCAGAATCACATTCAACCTTGAGAAAATATAAGTTCAGATACCATATGCGCCTTTGTTTAAATAGATCCGCGTATACACGTGCTTTTCACGAAATGAACCCGCGTATACGTCTGTGCATTTTTCATAACAACTCTAACTGCCCATACACGCCTTTGTTTAAACAAATCTGTGTATACACGTGCTTTTTATGAAATGAACCTGCGTATAGGTCTATAAAAGATAATCTTTTCAGAACAGACCAGATCTATGAACTTACCTAGATTTCTTCAATTACTTCAACAGATTTTGCGCCAGGTCTTCATCACTTCTTTTCAGATCATCCAAGAGATTCACCATTTCTAGATCTAGAGATCTTGAAACTTCATCATGTTCATAGATGCATCATAGATTCAGATCTATCAATTAAGAGCAGATTTCAACCATGCAGATATACTTCAGAGTGAAGTATTCATTAAAGCCCAGACACCTGCACACACGTTTCACAATGATTTTCTTCTCCTTAGATAGGTTTACCCTTTATCAATACCATGAGCCAAAACCACACCACTTCCAATGGTATTCCTGGACGGGATCAAATAGACAACCCAACGCTCAATACAATGGGTCAATACCATGGTAGTAACCCCTGGTTTTACACTTTTATAGCGCAATTGAGCATACGTGACTTGGCACATACTTTCCCGCATGCATACGCTACTTCTACTAGACAAACTCGCGTATGCCTTGAGACACACTTTTCATCATTGGTCTAGCACATCCTGGAATTCCTTTCATCATTACATATGAGCTACTCTGTAGACACATCAGATTTAGATCATTAATTAGTATATCAAGTCAGTTTCCATCAAGTACAACTTTCATCAAGTAGGTTTCCATCAAGGACAACACTATGCATCATATTGCCATCAATCTCCCCCTTTGGACTTGATGGAAACCACGATGGTGTTTGATCACAACAAATAGATACATTAAGCATAATGATATTCTCCCCCTATTCAAACACCATGTCACTCTCCCCCTTTGGCATCAAGGGCAAAGGGCATATCAACACCAACACAAGGTTTTTCTTCTCATGTCGAAAGAAGAGTGCTGTAAATTTGATGTGCACTGAAGTTGCCATGCTCCCCCTGAGTTCATTCCGGATCTTCAAAGATGTTTTTCAATGAAGTACATGACTCTATGACCTTCCTATCACCAAGGACTCATACTTTCATCAAAGATCCAACCAATTGGATTTACAGATGAGACTCAATTACCCAACCAAGTGGGTTTACACATTGAACAAGTCCTTACATGATTGAATATTACGATTTACATCATAGGTTTCAACATGACCTTTTCATCAAATTACAAATATGAATCTTTATACCCAAGGCTAAAGGATCTCAAGAGAGAAATCACAATTCAAAATCATCATAATTCCAACAATGAATTATTCTCAGCAAGGCTAATGCTCCCCCTGAATATGTGCATCCTGAACACTTTCAACAGCACATCATCAAGGCATCTTCACCCAAAATCAGAGAATGAAACAGAAATATAAGAGCCGAAATACCACCAGAGACTTCAAAAAGCATCAGAGATACCAAACAGCACCATAGCTTGTGCTGAAGAAATGCTGACCCAGAAAAATTGTCAACAACCACACATACGCGGTTTTCTATGTATGAACTCGCGTATATATGCGACTGTCTTTCAGGAAACCCGCGTATCCAAATTAATCTTCATAATTTTAATCAGATCTAATCCTCTACATGGTAGAGACTACTCCCAGCTTCTGTCTGAGATATTCGAACGCTTCCCTGGGCAGAGGTTTGGTAAATATATCAGCAACTTTTTCTTTGGAGGGAACATACTCCAACTTCACCTTTTGTTCAAGCACTTGTTCACGTAAGAAATGATACTTGATGGGAATGTGTTTGGTCTTGGAATGCATAACAGGATTCTTTGAGATACTGATGGCACTTGTATTATCACACATAATGGAAATAGGAGGTGAACATTTGATTTGGAAATCTTGTAAGGTTTGCATCATCCAAAGAAGTTGAGTGCAACATGATGCTGCAGCCACATACTTTGCTTCTGCTGTAGATAAGGCAATAGAGCTTTGCTTCTTGCTGAACCAAGATACTAACCGGGGCCCCATATAGAATGCACCACCACTAGTGCTTTCCCGATCATCAACATTTCCAGCCCAATCTGCATCAGTGTAAGCATGAAGAGTAAGATCAGCATTCTTTGGATACCATAGTCCAAAGTCTTGAGTTCCTTGCAGATATTTGAATATTCTTTTGACAGCCTAAAGGTGAGATTCTTTTGGATTAGCTTGGAATCGTCCAACAATCCCAACTGCATGCATAATGTCCGGTCTAGTCCCAGTGAGATAAAGAAGACTTCCTATCATAGATCTGTAATCTGGTTGGTTCACCATGGGAGAATCATCATGAGAACTGAGATTACATCCAGTTATCATTGGTGTACTTACAGGTTTGCACTCTTCCATGCCATACTTCTTCAGAATTTTCTTAAGGTATTTTTCTTCTGATAAGAATATACCATCTGTAGTTTGATGCACTTGCAAGCCAAGAAAGAATGTTAGTTCCCCAAGTAAAGACATTTCAAATTCTTGCTGCATGACAGAAGCAAATTTCTGACTCATAGATTCTTCATTACTTCCAAAAATGATATCATCAACATATACAACCACAATCAATAGTTTATCATTTTCAATTTTTGTGTATAAGTTACTATCAGCAGACCCCTTTGAAAATACTTGTTGATGAAGATATTTGTCAAGACGATAATACCATGCCCTTGGAGCTTGTTTGAGACCATATAGAGCCTTTTTAAGTCTACAAACAAGATTTTCATCATTTCCCAAAATGAATCCTTCCGGTTGTTCTATATATACTTCTTCTCCTAGATCACCATTAAGAAAAGCAGATTTAACATCCATTTGATAAACTTTGATTTGTTGATAACTTGAAAAAGCAAGAAACATTCTTATGGCTTCAAGTCTAGCTATAGGAGCAAAAGTTTCTTCAAAGTCTATACCTTCTTGTTGAGTATACCCCTTGCAAACAAGTCTAGATTTATTTCTTACGACATCCCCATTTTCATTTAACTTGTTTTTGAATATCCATTTAGTTCCAATGACATTTTTGTTATAAGGTCTTGGTACTAATTCCCAAGTGTCATTTTTTTCAATTTGATCAAGCTCTTCATTCATGGCTTGAACCCAACATTCATCTTTGCTAGCTTGATTGAAATTGTGTGGTTCAATGGTGGATAGAAATGCCAGATAGCTAGAGGATCCTACAAGAGTCCTTCTTGTTTGTACACCTGATGCCTTATCTCCCAAAATCTAAGATTCTGGATGATTCTTTTGAACATATCTGGAAGGAGCCTTTTCAGATAAATCATCTTCAGGTTCTTCATTGGATCCACTGTCTATATCATTCCTATTTGATGTAGAAGGACAATAGTCACCATCATCTTCTTCTGTTGTTTGTTTTTCTTCTTTATGGGCTACAGAACACTCATCAATGACAACATAAATACATTCAACAATATTTTGAAGCCTTTTATTGTAACATTTGTATGCTCTGCTTGTAGATGAGTAACCAAGAAGTATCCCTTCATCTGATCTAGGTTCAAAATTGCCAAGCTTTTCATCATTATTTTTGATAAAGCATTTACTTCCAAAAACTCTAAAATGCTTCACAGAGGGAGAGTTACCATACCAAAGTTCATATAGAGTTTTGTCACTATTTACCCGAACATGTGCCTTGTTGAGAATGTTTGCTGCTGTATGTGCTGCTTCTCCCCAGAAAATGTCACGTGTTCCAGAATCATCAAGCATAGCTCTAGCCATTTGTTGAATTGTTCTATTCATTCTTTCTGCTATGCCATTTTCTTGTGGAGTGTCAGCTACAGAAAACTGTCTTTTTATGCCATGTTGTTCACAAAATTCAAGAAATTCATTTGATGTATATTCTCCTCCTCAATCAGATCTAAGAAACTTGATTTTTAGATCTAATTCATTTTCCACCAGTGCTTTCAAAATCTGAAATTTTTCAAATGCTTCATCTTTGTGTTTAATCAATCCAATCCAACACATTCTAGAGAAATCATCAATAAATAAGATATAGTATTCTTCCCCACGTGGTGAATTTTTCCTCATAGGTCCACATATGTCAGTATGAATGAGTTCAAGAGGCCTACTTGATGATCCTTCTTTGGCATTAAATTGATCTCTAGTCTGCTTACCGAATTGGCAAGATGTGCATATGATACTCTCTGGTAGAGTAATATTGGGAAGACCACGAACAACATTAAGTCTGCTTGATTTGTTGATTTGAGAGAAGCTTAGATGCCCCAACCTTCTATGCCATAGCCAGTTTTCTGAATATTTACTCAAGTAACATTGTTCTTTGCAATTCTTCAATACATACAGGTTGCTTGGAGTTCTTTTTCCTTTTATAATTGTTTTACCTATATCAAGATCACGAACCACACATTCTTTTGAACTAAAGACAACTTCAGTTCCTTGATCACACATTTGACTTACACTTAACAGGTTATGCCTTAATCCATCCACATACATGACATCATTAGCCTTCACCTTTTCTTTTAGAAATACGGACCCTTTTCCTTTAATTACAGCAGGATTATCATTTCC
This sequence comes from Pinus albicaulis, assembly GCA_034641835.2. Taxonomy (NCBI): domain Eukaryota; kingdom Viridiplantae; phylum Streptophyta; class Pinopsida; order Pinales; family Pinaceae; genus Pinus; species Pinus albicaulis. The sequence goes on from JAXQQM020057934.1 coordinate 13,969, forward strand.
AAATGTAACTTTCTTTTCCTTTTCTAGAGCATTATATGAAAGAAGTTTTCTTTTGTCACCTGTCATGTGTCTTGAGCACCCACTATCAATGTACCATTGATTTTCTTCACCTTCTGCAAATAACGCTATCCCACAATTTTCAACTTGTAATTCCTTCTTTTTCCATACTTTGGAACTTGAAGGAAAATCCTGTTTTGGCTGGACTTTGCTCCTGCATTCAGATTCTAAATGGCCAAAGTTATTGCAGTAAGTACATTCAACTTCATTTTGAAGAGGAGAAAATTTGTTATAGGTGTTCTTCTTTGGTTCAATATCCATCCTTTTCTTTCTTGCTTCTCTTGTCATGATGGTTTTATAGGCAACACATTGAACAGCTTTATGACCAAAATTGTGACATGAGAAACATTGTCCATTGAAGTATAAATTTTTGCGATCATGAAATCTTCTATTTGAATTTACCTGTTCGTTGTAGCCTCTTTGAAAGACATCCCTGTTATTGTTCCTTGAATTGTGATGATCATGCTTTACCTGTAAAGATTCTTTATTCCCTTGCTGAGTGGCTGAATGTAGTAAACCAACTGTAGCTGCTTTTAGATAATTTGGTGCTGAAGCCTGAGAGGATTCTCTGGTATATCCAAGACCTGTCTTTATAAGAGGAGAACGTTGTACCTTGATAATCTCATCTAAGGTTTCAGATCCTTTAGTAAATCTAAGATTCAGAGCCTTTACTTTCTCAGATTCTTTTCTTTGACTTACCACTTCACATTCTAATTTCTCAATGTGTTTCTTTGCTTCTTCAACCTTCTTTTCCAGAGTCTCTATGGTTATTTTCTTTTCTTCTAAGAGAATTTTACATTCTTCTAAGCGTATTTTTAGCTGATTTTTTTCTTCAAGGAAATCATTGTCCTCTAGAGCATCCAAAAAAGTATCCTTTTCATCTTTAGATTCAAATGCCATGAGAAGTATAATATTTTGTTCACATTCTTCCTCACTATCAAAGAACCCATCACTGTCTTCATGAGTGTAGTAACTTTTGCTAGACCGGTTCTTATTCCTTCTTGCTAGTTCCTTCCCTTTTGTAGATGTTTCTTTATAAGGACACTTAGCAGCATAATGACCAACTCTTCCACAATCAAAACATTTGAAAGGAAGCTTACCTCTGAACCGTCCTGTGCCCAGTTGAAGTTTCTTTACAAAATTTTCCTCATCTTCTTCTGAGATATATCCAGATCCTTCTGATTTTTGAACTTCTTTACCTTTTCTAGAAGCTTTAAAAACAACTTCTTTGACTTCAGATGGTCCTCCTCTCCTCATTTCATATGCAGTCAGTATGCCATGAAGTTTCACCAGAGTAAGAGTTTGAAGATCCTGTTTTTCTTCAAGAGCAGAGACTTTTGATTCAAATTTTGCTATTAGTGATCTTAAGATTTTCTCAACCAAAGTAGATTCTGCTATTGTTTCTCCCAGGTTTCTCATACGATTGAAAATATCATCAAGACGTAAAAGGAAACTAGCAATACTCTCATCCTTATGCATTCTCAAGTTTTCATATTCAATTCTGAGAGTTTGGAGTTTTGCACTTTTTACCTTTGCATCACCTTCATAACTTAGGATGATTTTGTCCCATATTTCCTTTGCTATATTTAGCTGCATAACCTTGACAAATTCTGATTCAGTTAGACTTCCCAATAGTGCATTGACCGCCTTTGCATTTGTTTCATAATTCTTCTTTTCCGTTGGATTTGTTGGTACTGCGGCTAGATATTGATATCCTTTTTCAACAATGGCCCATATATCTGCTCCCATAGACTGAAGATAGGATCTCATCCTTATTTTCCAGAAGATTAAATTGCTTCCGTTAAAGAGCAGAGGCTTGATAGATTCTGTTCCATCTTGATTGCTCATCTTGCTTGATCTTCCTTCTAGTGGCTAAGCTTTTTCAGAAGGACCTGCTCTGATACCAATTGTTGGAAAAAATACTGAGAGGGGGGGTGAATCAGTATTTAGTGCAGACAATAAAACTTTGTTATTTATTTCTTAAAAACCCATACGCTACTTTCCTTCATCCAACTAGCGTATATACGCATATTTTCTTTACAAAACTCGCGTATATCTAGTGATCTAATTAAGCATTTAGTTCTTGACTTAGATCATTGCATTACTCATTCATCAGATGTTTTAGAAAATAGTAAACAGATGTAGAAAGAACAGAATAATCATCACACATAAGCAACACACATGAACACCAGGATTTTTAGGTGGAAACCCAATTCGGGAGAAAACCACCGCTGTCGTCGTCTCAGTCTTCAATATTTATTATTAAGAAAACTTCTTACAACATGTACTGGTGCAGACTCATACCAGCACGTAGGCACCCACCTGCAGAAGGTTACAACCTTCTCTCGTTTACCAGCCTCTTCTGGAAGGGAGCTACAACCCCCTGCTTCTCGTTTACCAGCCTCTCTTGGAAGGGAGCTACTACCCCCTGATATAAGCACCAGCTTCTACTGACAGAAAGCTTCTACATACACATTGAAGGTTTCAACCCGCAGATCCACTGCAGACTACGTTTCATCAATTTTCATACTGGATCAAACAGCTCTAACACAACCCTTCACTTATTTATAAACATACTTTGCCCAATGCTTCAAACAGAACACTGAAACAACTGTAACCAGAATATCAGAGATAACCCAGACTACAGAATAGATATCCAGAATCACATTCAACCTTGAGAAAATATAAGTTCAGATACCATACGCGCCTTTGTTTAAACAGATCCGCGTATACACGTGCTTTTCACGAAATGAACCCGCGTATACATCTATGCATTTTTCAGAACAACTCTAACTGCCCATACGCACCTTTGTTTAAACAAATCCGCGTATACACGCGCTTTTTATGAAATGAACCTTCGTATAGATCTATAAAATATAATCTTTGCAGAACATACTAGATCTATGAACTTACCTAGATTTCTTCAATTACTTCAACAGATTTTGTGCCAGGTCTTCATCACTTCTTTTCAGATCATCCAAGAGATTCACCATTTCTAGATCTATAGATCTTGAAACTTCATCATGTTCATAGATGCATCATAGATTCAGCTCTATCAATTAAGAGCAGAGTTCAACCATGTAGATATACTTCAGAGTGAAGTATTCATTAAAGCCCAGACGCCTGCACACACTTTGCACAATGATTTTCTTCTCCTTATATAGGTTTACCCTTTATCAATACCATGAGCCAAAACCACACCACTTCCGATGGTATTCCTGGACGGGATCAAATAGACAACCTAGTGCTCAATAAAATGGGTCAATACCATGGTAGTAACCCCTGGTTTTACACTTTTATAGTGCAGTTGAGCATACGTGACTTGGCACATACTTTCCTGCGTGCATACGCTACTTCTAATAGAAAAACCCGCGTATGCCTTGAGACACACTTTTCATCATTGGTCTAGCACATCCTCGAATTCCTTTCATCATTACATCTGAACTGCTCTGTAGACACATCAGATTTACATCATTAATTAGTATATCATGTCAGTTTCCATCAAGCACAACTTTCATCAAGTAGGTTGCATCATCTTTATTAAGTGGGTTGCCATCAAGGACAACACTCTGCATTATATTTCCAACAAGGTGTGAATGAACTGTCAAGATGATAACCCCACCCAAATAGTCATGGACATGGAGTGAAATAAGTGTCATGTTCAAGAGTGACTTGCTACCAAAAAAAAACTTTACTTGATTTTCCCAAATTTTCCTCAGTCATTTGTCGACCAATACCTCTTTATTTTTTAACAAGCTTAAGGAGGATAAAATTTGCTTGATCTATAGTTCAACCATTTGGGTGAATAAATTATCGCTATTTAATAATTTAACGAGTCTAGCGATGAATGAAACTCGATTCTTGCCATGATTGACAAGCCCGTCGCTATTTTATGTTTTAACGAGCTTAATGACAGTGATAGCCCAATACTTTTTCATATTTAGAGAGTCTGAAAAAGAGGACGAAAGAGAACTCCGAAAGTAACTTTTTGTAAATATGTCTCTTAGATCTGAAAAAGAGTAAAATGATATCTGAGAGAACCTCTTTGGTCATGTTTAACCAAGGTATTCCTTTTTCGTAAATAATCCATCTCAGTCCAGAAAAGGGTTAAACTTATACTGAGTAGATATCAATTCATTTACTTCAACGAGCTCGAAATGACAAGTTTTCGACAATATTTTCACATTATTGGAGTCTAAAAAGAGATAAAAGAAGACTTGAGGGGTTCCTTTTTTGTTGTTATCGAAGCTCGAAAAAGAGATAAAAGTGCGCTTCAAATCCCTTTTTATTTTTAACAAAGCTCGAAAAATAAGGAGAAAAAGTATGCTTTGTGGTCAAGTCATTCTTTGAATAAGTCTGCACAACCAGTTTGTTCATCAGTTGTATTTCCTATTCAGAACAACATCAAATGGATTAAAAATACCTGTTTCATGATAAAAAGATAATAAAAATATATTCATAGCAATAAATTTAACTTGCAAACAATTAAATGACTATAAAAAGTAGTTTCAATATTCATTTTTACCATTCCATAGTTACCATTTGCATTTTGGAGCTCTGAACTTGATTTTTCCCCCGAATTTCAGTCGTTGATTGCGGTCATTTCTATGGATGGATTTCATCGCCGTTTGATCCAGGTTAGTAGCATGAACTTCCTCTTTCTTTCAGTATTCATTTCATTACCATTCCTTGAAATTTTTAGGGTTTTGATGCCTCTAGGGTAAATTCTGCCCAAAATGAGGGAAACACACCCCTGAATGTCAAAACCAACGTTACATAGCAGGTATAGTGAAGTGTACTTGCATGTGCAACGCATTGTCTCAGCCTAGGGAGTGTGTTGGGCATAGTTGAAGTTTTTGGTTTTCATGTTGTGTCCAAAAATTGCCTAGTTTTTTGCAATGAATGGTATCTAATGGATCTTTATGGTTGATTTTTAGGTTTCAATCGGATTATAATGACGATTACATGGAGAGAAAGAGAGCATGAAGAACAAGATATGATTTCCTTGAATGATCTGGGTACTGTAAGAGCCTTAAGAGATTGAGGGCTACTTAAGTACTTTAAATTGTCAGGAATGAGGCAACAGATAGAACTCTTGGAGTTCCTTGTTCGAGCATGGGATCTAGCAATAGAGGCATTTCACATAAAAAATCAAGTTTTTTCCATAACATTTGAGGATGTGTATTTTCTCACAGGTTTTTCGAGGAGAGGTTTGCCCATTTCTCTTACAGGGTCTACCATTGGAGGAGAGACAGTGAGGGATTATGTTATGCAGTATTTCTATCCAAGGTCAGACCCTAGCAAAGATGGAAAAATAAACATCTGGGATGTCAGGGATTTTCTTTTGAGAACCATCCTTTTCACGATTGCTAAACTTGTAGGTACCGTTACACTCCATGTAGCAAAAAGATCATATATGAAGTATGCGCTAGAGTGTTTGGAGCCAACAGTCTTCAACTGGTCTGAAGTTGTTCTATCTCAGATAAAGGAACAACTGAATAAAGCAAAGGGAGGAAGGAAAAAAAATTCATTTATGGTTACATCCTTATCTCCTTCGCTTTGGAACAGATTCCACTGATGCAACCACAACATGTAACATTGGATACATCTAGTCTTAGAGATCCTTGAATGCAGAGATGGGTAGAATTCATGGGTCAGCATGCAGACCAATCGACCGTTGTGTTCTCAACTGCATTCTTCGCCTGGTTCTGGTGACAGATTGTTGCCATTGATTATTATGCATACGTAGGCGTCGAATTCCGAGGAGATACAGATCTAGTATTACCAAAAGGTGCTCAGTGGGGTGTAATGGGTAAGAATGATTTGACCATGCTTTTTTATTTTTATAAGGTTTATACAATGTTTTTTTTGTTTTGATTTCTTTCCAAGACTAAAATAAATGTTTAATGTAATGTAGATATCAGTCGCGTTCAACCAGTAGAGGAACCAGAGCGCGAGGTAGATGCGCTAGCAGAGAGGGCTGTCATGAGAGCAGTCCTTTAGGGCCTTGATACGGCTGAGACTCTAGCTGAGCTTCAGCAGCACATAGAGGGATTAACCTTCAGGATTCTGGATTTCCGGCCCAAAGAGTTACCCATGCGACTGCAATGACACACTATTGGGGTTCATAACCGTTGGATGCGGTTGCTCCGTAGGATTGCTAGATGTGTAGCGTGTTACCATGAGCACCACTAGTTTACTTGTGATTTTTTGCATACATTTTGAGGTCAGATGACCAATGTGTCTTGGGCACAAATTTTGTAAAAAACTATAACTATCTATCTATGTGTTTTCAGAGTTTTCCCTATGTGTTTAATGCGCAACCCGATTTAATGATGTGAATGTTTTCTTTATCTATGTCACAAATTTTTGCCTAAAACTTGATTATATAATCACTCAGTTAAAGTGTTCAGATTTCTGGAAATGTGTTGATATTGAATGAAATCAAAATTTCTCTCCAAAAGTCGAACTCTTAGGAACAATCTAAGAAGTGTTGGATTTATAACAGAATAAATACTAGTAAGTTGTAGTACCACAAGTTGTGAGTCTAACCTTATGATTATGCGGTTAATACCAAATGAAATGGCATCAGAGAAAAGTTCAATCAACGCGCTATAATTAGCGATATTATTCATCGATCTACCGATACAAATCCCTTGAAAACTCACTAACTCGTCGTTCGCAGCGAAAATGGCCCACGCTATAGAGGATAGATTTTGCGTACTACGACTAGCACCATCAAAATATCCAAAAAATGGTTCCGAAGATTCAGACATCTGCCATAAAATGTAAAGTGGATTACCAACGTCAAGAAAAATCTAAAAAACAAATTAAGATAGTGAATTCAAATCAACAGCATATAAACAGTATAATACAAAAAATTACTACGCTCATGATTAAGCATAGTAACGTTTCAAATGCAACCCATTTCTAGGTTGTGCCAATGGAATTCCATCGTAATCAACTAACTCGTAGGCACCCTTACCAAGAACTCTTTTGAAAATATAGGGGCCATGCCATAATGGTTCAAATTTCCCTGTACCTATTACATCAACTTCTTGATCGTAAAGAAGGACCAAGTCGCCCTCTGAGTAGATGTCAGGTTGGACATTTTTGTCGTATTACGCCTTTATATGTCTCTTATGCACTTCGTTGGCCAATTTGGCTTCACGACACGTTTCATCTAGATGGATGAGGTTAAGGAGACATGCTTCTTCTTCTGAGGTGTTAGGTAACAAGTCTATCGCGAGTTTTAATGATGAGATTTCACATTGGAATGGTAAGATAGCTTCCAGACCATACACCAATTGAAAAGGAGTAAAACCGGTCACGTTTCTCACTAAGGTTCGATACGCCCACAAGGTGGAGTACAGGATCAAGTGCCAGTTCCTTTTACGGACTTCTATCATTTGTTGAAGCATTCGTTTAAGAATTTTGTTAATAGCCTCAACTTGTCCATTTGATTGTGGATAATAAGGAGTAGAATTATCATGTGACAATCCTAACTTGGCTGTCAATTCAGAAATCATATGGTTTCAAAAATTCTTCCCATGATCTAGAACTATAGCCTTTGGGACCCCAAACTGTTCAATAACGTGGTTAAAGAAAAAAAATGCAGTTGTCTGTCTTGTGTTGTTGAATGTAGGCATCGCTTCAGCCCATTTGGTAAAATAGTCGACTACGACAATAATATAACCATGCCCCCCAAACGAAGGAGGGTTACAGGTCATGAAGTCAATACCCCATTTCGTAAATGATCCAGCAGAGGCAATGGGATGCATTGGCATTGGTGGTTTGTGGATTTTACAGTAAAAAATCTAGCATGCATGACAACTTCTGACTGCGAGGATACAATCTCAAAAAATAGTAGGCAAAAAGTAACCAGCACGGAGTATCTTCTGCACGGTAGCATATCCAGATAAATTTCCACCACAAGCCCCATCATGGCAATCATTTAACACTTTTTTTGCCTCCTCATGAGTGAGGCACCTCCTTAAAATGGTATCGACACCACGACGATAAAGTTTATCACCGATGATCAGATAACATTTGGCTTGGTATCGAATATGTCGTTGATCAGAGCGAGAGGTATTAGGTCGAAAATTTTGGGTTTGGAGATAAATGATCAAATCTCCATACCATGGATCAGATGATCCAATCAGAAACAAAGACTCATCTGGAATAGATGGTTCTGACGTAGTTGCATTACTATCAGAGGGAAGGTCATAGAAAAGCTCAGCCAAAACTAAAGACTTCTTTGACTTGGATTTGATGAATTCCATATCAAATTCCTGCAAAATGACAATCCATTTTGAATATTTTCCCCCCAGCAATTGATGTGATAAGATGTAAGTCATGCGGTTTCAATCTTAAGCTATTGTTGTTTTTCGAAGTAGGATATAGTGGCGAAATCTTTTGACAGCTTGAACAGATGCCAAGGAAATATTTTCCATGTACAAGTACTTAACTTCCGTATCATTGATATTATGACTCAAATAATAGATCGGATGTTCAATTCCATCTTCTACTTGGACCAAAACCATAGCGATGGTCATTTTATCCATGGAAATATATAGGAAATAATCATCTTGATAATTAGGAGGATACATTAATGACGCGTGGACAAGATGATCCTTTACAGCATCAAAAGAATCTTGTGCAACTTGATCCCAGTGGAAGGGAACCCCCCTTTTTCAATAATCGAGTAAATCCTTTAGCCATTTCGGCATAGTTTGGAATGAACCTTCTCAGGAAGTTAGCCTTTCCTTAAATTTTTTGTATCTGAAGTAGGTTTAATGGTGCAGGAAAATCAAGAATGGCCTGTACCTTCAGTGGGTGTATTCAAATTCCTTCTTTTGAGACTATGAATTTGAGCAATCGACCAGAACCAACACAAAACACACATTTGTGTGGATTGAAGCATATCTTGTAGTGTCGGAAGCATATGAAAATGGATCTCAAGTGCCTCAGGTGATTAGTCCGATTTCATGAATGTGCTGGTAAATCATCTAGATATGGTTGAACAATGTGCTTGACATCGTTGAAAGAATAATCCATTGCTCTCTGAAATGTTGCCCCAGTGTTCTTTAAACCAAATGGGAGTTTCCTATATGCGAATGTGCCCCGGGGACAGATGAATGTTGTCTTATGTTGATCTTCTGGGTGGATATTGATTTGATTGTAGTCGGAAAATCCATCCATGAACGAAAATATTTCGCATCTAGCACAATCATCAATAATCTGGTTGATAAAGGGAGTAGGATAGTTGTCTTTTGGAAAAACCTAATTAACATCTCAATAATCGACACACACTCTAATGGTTACTTGTTTTTTCATAACAGGAACAATATTGGAAACCCACTTAGTTAGTGGAATAGGGTAAATGAAACCAGCACGCAAAATTTTTTCAACTTCTGCTTTGATGGCAGCGTCTTTCTTCAGATGAACAAGACGAAGTCGTTGACACACTGGTTTGAAATCAGGATACATATTAATAGTGTGTTCAGCTATACTAGTATCTATGCCTAGAATTTCCTTGTAAGACCAAGCGAATACGTCACGAAATTCATGAAAAAGAGAGTGATATGAATCAAGTTCTGATGGAGAACAAGATACACCAACATGAATATTTTCTACAATGCCAGGTTTAGTCAAAATATCGATAGAAATCATTTCTTTGATATTAGATAAATTTCGCTCAGATTCAATTGCATTAATTGGAAAAGAATTCGAAAAGAAATTTTGAATGGATGGGTGATATAGTTCACTAAGATTATTTTCATCATAACCTGGAAGATGGGAACGATGATGATAATCTTCTCAAGGTTCTCCTTCTACCATCATAACTTCCAAAATATTTTCATCTTTCAAAAATTTTGAGGAAAATGGATCAGATGGAGTACCAAAATATAATAAACGATCAACCCAAACACTCGGCGACGCTGATTTTGGATTTTCCGCCCAAGCCAAATAGATTGATTTCTATTGTAGCTCAATAGGGCTGAGTGGTAAAACATCATCCAATGTAGAAATATTAGAATCACCCATACTCTTCCTTAAGCCAGATAGAATGGAAGAGATCATGTAGCAGGTCTTTATGCTTGAAATTTCTACTGACATCGTGGGCAGCGGTAATGAAAAATTTCCCATAAGAGTGGAATCTGTTAATCATCAGTATTTTTCACTTGTTGGTGATGACTAGTTCTAATAGCCAAGTTTTCTAGCAGCTGATCTAAAAATTTTCAATTTTTCCAGCTGGAAAACACCCATAAACTGTTTTTTCCCTCTTACCTTTCATTTCGCCCATGAAAAGATGAAACCTCATTATCAAAGTCCTATCTAGCTTCAGCCATACTAGTCTGCCCATCATCTCTAAATAAACAATCCAAATCTGTCCAAATAGTCTCCCCTAAGTTAGGAAGTGGCGCTTTAGGCATTTCTCCCTTGGTGAAATATCCAAAAGCCAAAGAACCTCCATTTGTTATAGACCAGTGATAACAGACGTTCCCGTTCTGCAAATAAAGTTAGTTACAGCCATAGGTCGCGCGACTAATACACCCTCAAGTCTCAGCAATACATGGACCTTAAGTCAAGCTGATTTTAGGTGTTTTTACAGTGTTTTGATATATCTTTCAAGGACAGAAGCATACCATCATCTCAGAAGCCAATATTTAACTCCACATGAGAAGACAGCTGCTTCTCAATGTGATCTTGAGCCTGAGATGCAGCCACAGAGAAGAGAGTTTTTCATCAAGATCTTGCAACCACATTCAAAGCCTAAAAGGACAGTAAAAGGAAAAATAGCACTGTCACAGGGATGATGATGCAACATAACTAAAAAATCCTCCTTCATCTATAAGTAGAGGGTCTGAAGACTGAAGAACCTCCTTCATCTATAAGTAGACGGTTAAGAGTGCCTCCTTCATCTATAAGTAGAGGGAAAATAGACAAAATCTGTTTTTAAGCCTTTCACTAACTGTAAGGACCAACTTTGGTTATAGTGAGACAACAACTTAGGTTTTCTGAAGTAAAATGATGATGAAAGACAAAAGGAAGTTTGAGCTCAGTTTTCCCAAAAGGACAGTACAATTGAACACATAGGTTCATAAATGTGCAGGAAAGATCATGGCATGCTTTTTTAGGTTCTGGAACCCAATAAAAGAAATATATGTATACCACCATTACAAAGGAAGGTAGTTTCCTTATAAAAAGAGTCAAAGGAACTTCACTGTTGCATTCCAAGTAAAAGGAGAAGTCTAAAGAAGTTCCCTTTTAAATGAGAAGAGAATGGTTAAGCATGAGTAAATACAAGTGAATTTTTGCACCCACTATCAGAAGAAGAACTCAAAGGACACCTAACACTTACATCAGTTTTCATAGTAGACATTATCACCTTTAAAGCATCAAGAGAAAACAATGTTAGTTTGGGTTTTCAAAAAGTTGAAGCTACCTTCTTCAAAGGTGTTAAAGAAAACCTCATATGACTCAAGTAACCGCAGATATGCCATACAAAGACAAGAGGTGTAAAGGAGATATTGAAATGGCAGTTAAGTTTCTTCCTCAGCAAAAAGGTAGTACCACTCAAAGGCACATCAGTAATCCTCATATGGCTCAGAACAGTTTTTCCTCTCACAGTGCAGATATCGAAGGGAAGATTTTTTCTCTTTATTAATAAAACAGTCAAAGTTAAATTCTCAAATGGTTGTTTCATGTCAAGAAGGGGTCAGTTTCATCAAAGAACTACTCATTGCCACTATGACACTTATTCGAACAAAAGGGATCAAGTTATGGTTTAAAAGATAAGGGTTCCAGTTTTGATTTAAAAGGGGCCTTTTAAAATATATTTTAAAGAAACCCTCACCAAAAAAATGTGAAAGAAACTTTGGTGTTTTCATTTTCAAAAGGGTTAAGGACCATTACCATACATCTTGCAAATTCCAAAGCACAAGCCAAATTCCCCCTTGTTGTTCACAAGATCGGAGAAAGAATTTGTGAGTGAAAACGCAGAGTTTTTTGGGCTCAAAGGTTGCGCGGCGGGCCTGTAAAACCGCGCGGTGCATTTGGGTGCAGATTTTACAAAGGAATACATAGTTCCCCGGTGGAGTTTTTTGGCAAGAAAATAGGGGGCTAATTTGTTCTAAGCTTTCAAGGAATGTATTTCCATTGTAAACGCATCATCCTTGAAAGCCTCCTCCTGCCTTTCATCCTTTGGTTAAAGTCCCTCTGCTGATTTCCCTTATAAAGCCCCTTTGTTATAAAGAAGAAATGCCCAAAGGTCCCCTTTTTCCTCTTATTTCGTTCCCCTAAGCCTTTGTTTTCTATCCCCCTTGTCTCCCCTTCTATTTCCCATTTACCCCCCTTAATCTCCCAAAAAACCCCCTTAAAATTCTTCCCCTAACCTTTGTTGGTCATTTTCCCTCTTTATCCCTCTATCGTTCCCCTTTGCTAACCTCAAATTCCATTTAAATGGGCAAAAAACCCATTTTCGACCTTATTATAGGCCTAACCCCATTTTCCGCTGGCCCCTTAACCACTTCCCACACATGCCCGTGCGCTGGGACCAAGTGCTTAAGTCCCAAGCGCTAATCGCAATCGATCTATCTATGGTGTATTTCCTTTGTAACATAAAAAAAAACCCGCGATTATGCATCCCCGATTACATCCCCGATGATAATTCTCCCCGTATCGATTTGATGTGCTTAACGACCATATTTTCTCCTAATCGCAATCGAAACTTTTGAATGTGTCACCCATGTTCCCCTCCGATTGTGATTGCCCGATTACATCTGGGCCATTCATCCTCCCCCGATCTAGCGATCAAGATCTAATCGCCCTCCGCCTCCGTTGGGTCCCACTCTTGCATTTGTCTCCGTCATTTTTCATACGTTTTGTTTTTTTTTTGTTCATTTCATATATTGTTCCGTCGCCCAATCTCCACCGTTGATCCGCTTAGATCTGACGGCCGGCACTGCATATTATCACCAACCCTATTGCTCATGGGTTCTCATCGTTTCATTTCATTTTGTTACCATTATAGTGAAAGCCACCATTTCTCCGCCGCCGTGCTACCATCTCACTCCCCCCATTGCATTATGTTTGGATTCTGATGCAGGATCCACACGGCATAGAAAAGAAACTTCACCATTAATACACGGTATGGAGGTAGCAGCAAGATTTCCACTGACAGGGACAAAGAGTTAATAAGTAGCAGGTTCTGCGCATCAGCAGATTGGCTCTCTCCAGCAGGGACGGTCCTAAAATCTGCAGGCCCTCTCCAGCGCCATTAAAGCTCAAAATTCATGAATCAAGCCAGCACCAGAACATCGCAGGGCTCGAGGAAATAAATAGAAGATTTCTTGCGCCTTCTCAAGAATTTTATAAAGCAGAGGAACCAGTTCAAAGACCCGCCCCTCACGTAAAGGTACAACATGAGAAAATCAGAATATCAGGGTTGTCATATCAGCAGGAATGTTTTTCTTCATCAAAGGACAGACTGCCCATGCATTTTTCGTTCCATACCGAGTTTTGGGAAGGTCTCACGTCCTAACAATAGTCCTACATGATCAGAAATTTCGTTGCATGAACAGGGCAGATGGCACTGTTCTTTGTTTTGTTTTTGTTATATTTTATTTTAGTTTTCCAAATGCACCACACAGTACTGTAAGCCGAACACCAAAGCCATAGCCGAGATAAATGCGGAGATCTGAAACAGATTGGGTTTCGGCCCTCATTTCTTTTCTGTGATTAATATTGCATTTAGTGTTCACCTACCCTCTGGGTCGGTTTTTTGTGTCTCTTCTGCTATAAAACACAGAAGGGAACTACTGTATTGGTTGTTGATGCATTATCAGTGAATTGCAAGCATTTTTGTCCCGAGCCAAGTTTCCTGTGTAATAGTTGTATGATAGGCTGAGAAATATGATGTATTCAGGCTGAATGTAAAAGCTTTGGGCAGTGATGTACCTGATTGGTATTGTGTTTAACATGATAAGCAGTTTTCATTGGATCCTGATCTACAGCAGTTGGTGATGTTTTTCTCATCTCTGCGTTTATTTCCATTTCATTTCATGTTCTTCTAACTGGCATCTGAACGCATGACATAAGATTTACCCTTGTTAGGTACCTTATGTCCCAGCTCTCTCAGTCTTTAATGTTTTCTGCTCATATGTGTATCTGAATATTGTTTTTTAATTGACTAAACCAGTGTAGTGGATGATTATTGCCTGCTCTCTGATGTGCAAGTTAATAGAATCAATGTTCGGATGTTTTTGTTAAGATTTAATTGAAAGAGGTTAGGAACATTGGGAGGTTTAGAAGCCTGTCTTTGCCTCTTCATAACCTATCCCTTCCATATAAACCTTTTCAAGATCCCTTGTGTTGCCTATGGTTTTGTCCAAGCAGGCCTGGAGTTAAATGACCTCTGGCCTGATCTATAGACAGAATCAGATGGTTCTCCATCCTTCATTCTCATTCCTTAATGTTCCATCCCACCAATGAGTCTTTGAGATCCAAATGCTCTAGATGACTAGCCCAATTGAAGCTTACACATTGAACATAAGTAAATCCTTTCTTGATTCCATCGCCCAATGGCCTTAATGTTCCCTGAGTTATCTATCCTTGCCTAGCTTCCTTCTTTACCCATCCTTGTCTTATGGTGAAACCTTCCTTCCTGATTCTCAACAACCAAACTCGAACAATTAAACAAACAACCTCGAGCCTATAACTAGCCTAAAATCACAATTGAGAACTTCAAAGACATATATCCTTTGAATTCATAGAGAGATCCCTCTCTGGACCTAGGAGGGCTAGATCCTAAGGTCTGAAAGTGGTTCTGATGTTGTCTCATCTTTTGGTCTTGCAAACTTGTGGTATTGCAAACCTTGCCAAAACATGGGAACCCCAACATAATATATTATGGCATGACACGCACACGCGGCGCGCGGCGCGCTTGTGGGCGTTGGATGCGTCGGCCCAGACAAGTGAGCGAGCGATTAATGCATGGCGCTCTCATTCAAACATGTCACGCATATGTCAATGCATTAAAACACCTCCAAAGTTTTTAAAAGTTGCTCAAACCCACAAGCAAAGATTTCCATCATGTTTCAAGGTATTTTTGTCTTGCGCCCCCCCCCCCCCCTAAAAATTCAAATTGCTAGACAGTGTTTGAGGCAGTAAAGGCCGTGGTGCAAGTCAAGATTTTTTAAGTGAATGTTTGAAAGAGAATAATAGTTGGTTGAGAGTAAAGGGTTGATTCTAGCTTCAAAGAGCCTATAGATTGCTTTCAAAACAAGGGTAAGAGATGAAGGTATTGTTTTAAAATAGAAACTCAGTGTTTAAAAAATAAGACAGTGGCCCTAATTTCAACCACAGTAATCATCCATATATCACTTGGTCATTGCTCAAAGTTTGCTTCGGTGTGGTGAAGAACCAATTCATGGCTGCCTTTTTTACCATAAACAGACCTTAGTGAGTAAAGCAGTTTAATGAGTTAGAAGGTGTTGTCAGAATCTGTGTGAGGAATAACAAATTCCAGAGCAATGTTTTGAATTGGGAAGATTTTTGTTTTTCCCTTGTCTAAAATTACAAGGCTGTCCTGTTGTCCTCAAAATACCAAGAGCTGGGTGACCTTACCAAAAACACAGAAAAATCACTATTGACTCTGCATCTTTTATTGACTGTGTTTTTGTTCTTGAGTTTACTTGTTGAGTGGTATACAAAGGGAAAAACAGTGTTTTGGAAAGAGCAGAGGATTTTGTGTTTAAAAATTCATCTCACACAACATTTGAAACAAATTTTACCTTGATCAAACAGTAATTGAAAGTGAAGGTGATACAGAGCAGCAGGAGCAGCATAACAGTGATGAATAGGGACAGGAAAAGGGGCAGCCTTATGAGATAGAATAGCAGCATAAAGATCATGAAGGGTATTCTCCAAAGCATGTGCTAGCTGCCTCTCCTAGGCAAGGGGCCATGACTTCTTCACCAAAGCTAGAATGCCAAGCAACAAAGAAGAAAACAAAGAAAGGCTCAAAACTGCCCAAAGAGGGTGCCCGGTGAGAAAAAAGGAGAAAGACACCTCTATGCTTGGAATTTTGGCCCGAGTTTCTAGACATGTTTCTAAAAAGCCTTGAGGGACTTTCTCACCATAATTGAGCGAATTTTGACACAATCTTGTTTTTTGACATTTTTGGGCCTAATTGCATAAAATCATGGGCGCCGCCATTTAGGTTTGGAGCATCCTTAACTCTTGAAAATGGTACCATTGGATGCATTAAATTCAGGGGCATCTACTCAGAAATTTTCAGAGCATTTGAAGTTGTTTTGGTCCCCCAAAGATAAAAAAACACTCACTTTTTCAACATTCTGCCCCGTCTATCAGCAAGCCTTATTTTTTTGGTTTTTTACACAGGTCTATCTTTGGAGGACTTCCAGGCATCAGATTGGGAAATTTCAAGTTGTTCCAGAAATTAGACGCTCATATATTTCCAACGAGTTATCATGAGCCTCGTTTTGACATCGGGAAGGCTGCCAAAAGTTGCCGGCAAGTTAGGGGACTTTTTGCTGATGTAATTTTTGAGTATTTTTGTAAAAATTGAACCTTTAAAAACTGACTTTTCCTTATGTGTGTTTAGCTATTTTTTCACATGAGAAGTTATGAAAAGTCAATTTAATTCCCTCTTTTAGCATTTTTTAGATATTTTATGAGATATTTTGTGACTTGGGCTTTGCAAAGCCTCAAGGACAAGTTTAGATATTTATTTTGAATCAATGGCTAGCTAGTTTCCTTGGTTGGTTTTCCTCCTCTTTAGCCTATATATTCCAAGAGGATTCACTGTAATAGAAGGCTCAACTTGATGATAGAAGCAATATATGGTCATATAAGCTTTGGAAGAAATACTTGTCTCATGCTTTTGGATTGCCTCTTGGATGTTCTTGGATGATGAAAGAGGATTGTTGTTGGATTCCATAACTTGGTAGAATGGTATAGTGTCCCTTTCTTTGTTTTGTCTTCTATTTTTCATTCATGAATACATGTTTCTTTCTTGCTATAGATCAGTAGAGAACAAATTTGATACATGCCCTTGGAGGCACCTCAAATTTCCTGTTTCTTCATAGCTTTCATGTTTTCCTCTTCCTTAGTCACATTAAAGAATTCTTGATTGCTCTTTAATAACTTAAGGATATTGTTGCTTATTTCATTCATGGTTTTATACATTCTAAATATGATTTACGGTATACCCTGCTTACCTATGGCTAGTGGTAGCTCCATCCATGAAATTTCTCTTTGACTGATTAGATTGTCATTTTGTTGAACCAAGGAGGCCTAGTTCTGATCTGGCCCTTTGTCTAAAACTATGCAAATCTTCTTTTCAAAGTGCCCAATAACTTTAAGTACTGTGTTTAGGTGTTCCGGCATAGTAATTTAAGTTTTTTGTCTCTCTTAGTTGTTTTCCCCAAAGTCTGATAACCATTTCCCAAAGTTAGATGGTGATATATCTCTATGCATGGCTTGAATGTTTATTTCTATGTATTGATTAGCTTATAGTTACATTCCTCATGATTAATGGTTTTTCCTACCATGTTTATGTCAACTATTAAACTAGTTATGCTTGAAATCCTTTGTTGTTCCCAAACTTGATGTCCATTTTGTTCCATTTTACCTAAAGATCCTTTCTACCTCGAATCAAATCGGCCCTTCAACAGCCTTGTATCACCGTCTGATAGCTTTCTAGACATTTTAGACCCCATAGCCCAGTTTATCTAACATCCTTTTTACCTATCTCATACCTTTGATCAGTTTCATCCCTCACAACCTAAAAACCAAAACCAAAAAAACCCACTTCATAACTAGCCTAAAATCAGAACAAAATAAGCACACACACAGATATCCCTTACACAAATAGAGAGAGCCCTCTCTGAGTCCAGGAAGGCTAGGTCCTTGGTCTCCAAATATTGTTTTGATGTTACACTGTCATTTGGTTTTCCAATCAGCCAAATCACGGGACCCTAACATAATCACGATCATGGTGCGACTTTGAGTCAAAACATCCTAGGTATCCCTTAGGAATTCTCAAAATCTCAAAACAACTTAGAAGAGTAGAATACAACTTTTTCACCATCTTAGAAAAATGATGATTCAGTCATAGGAAGCTCTTCCAAACCTCACAGGCAAGCAATCCGTAGAATCATTTAGAGTAAACTCTTTTTGTTATCGCCACCCTAGCAAAGTGATGAAACAAGTTTAGAATACTTTAATAAACCATCGGCTGCACATAAAAACTCAGAAAAACCCCAAAACATTCCCAGATTGGCTTTTCCCCAGTTACTGGTGGTGTACCATAGCTACATATTTACAAAAATAACCAAGTTCCACCTGGTGACTCCACTAGCCTCCAGTAGGCCTAAAAAACTCCATAAAGACGAAAAAATTCACAAACCATACCTTTCTGCTAACTCATCCCTTCAAAACTTAAACTTAGGGTGGAAACTCTGTAATTAGTGACAAACTAAGTATAACTTAGCGATTCAGAAAAACCTCACCTAAACATAGGAGATAAGCAGAAGCCTTCTTGCCAAGAGAAAAATTAGCTTGTCCATACAGCCTAGCAAACTGTTGAAACCAAGTGAATCACTCTTCTTTGCAAGTTTCTATATCAAATTTTGCTTGAAATTTTTTTCTCGAAAGCATCTTTGATCATGCTGATGGTGGAAAACACAGTTCAAATCCTCCACCTAGCGACTCCACAACCTTCATTAGACCAAAAGACTCCACTGGTAGAGAAATTTAGACTGGTTGAAAAGACACAGTGATCCTTTCTGATTAACAAAAATGGATCCAAGGACACAAAGGAGATATGCTCCGATGAGCAGAGAACATATCCTTGGATTCGCACACAAAATTCTTACAAACGTAGATTTGATAAAAAACCTACCTCTCTTTCAAGATGAAAATGTTGACGACCCATTTTTACACCTCATCAATTTTCATATACATGTATGGAGGTTAAAGGTTGATTGGCATGAGGACTACCTCATGAAAATGTTCATGGGTACATTAGAAGGAAAGGCAAGAGAATGGTATGAAAGCCTAAAACCTGGCATCTTGTTTTCTTTAAAGGATTTCCACAAAGTATTTTGTAAACACTATATAGGGTATTTTCCATCTCTATCATTGGCTGAAAATTGTTGTGATCAATCTGAAAACCTCATACAACACCTTGTAAGCATTGAAGAAAACTTAGGAAATTGGCATCCTGAGGATTTTTTAGAGGAGATTCATAATTTTCTTACCAACCATCAAGACGACCAAGAAGAGTTGGTCCTAGATGAAATCCATCAAAAAATAAGAGAGGAGCCACAAGAGCTCTTTGAAAAGGTTGAAACAAATAACAATCCATCTGCCCTTCCTTGTAAAATACAAGAGGACATTCAGCCACAAGATCAACTTCCACAAAAAATGGAAAGAAATTGTTGCCCCATCGAAAGAAAATAGAAAATACTTCCTCCTTTAACTAAAGAGGAAATAGATCAGATGCTATCCACTAATATCTTACCTACTAAAGAAATTTCTCATAAAGAAACAATAGAACAAATTGTTATTGAGGTTGAAATAGTTCCTCAAAAAGACATTCATCCTTGTCAGCATTCACAAAAGGAAGAGAGACATCACAGTTCCACCCAGAAAAAGAGACAGACACCACTCCTTTCAAAAAAAGAAGAAACCAATAAAATCCTAAGCATACAACCAGCATCCAAACCATTCAGTGAAGAAGATATGTATGTGTTTTCTATTACTAACTTATCTACTGATGTATTTTATCATACTAAAAGTACAGAATAGATTGATGCTGAAACTACAATATCTTCTCAAGAAGACCTAGTGCTAAAGAATAGTCCTACTCATTAGGATAATGGTTCACAAACAGGAATCATCTCACTAAATCAGGGTGTACCAAGATTGCTTGAAGGTAGCATAACATTACTTTCTGAAGTTGCCAAATCAGATAATCATAAAGAGGGAGAAGGGATTCTTTCTCAAAAGAATCCCAAGGTTAGTCAAGTAAAGGAGGGAGTAATCCTAAATGAGGTCTATATCTCAAATCCTCTAGATCAGGTATTATTCCAAGATCCATTTGTTGTTTTCCTTGAGAAATCTGAAGGAGTAGTGGGTTCTATCATAAACAAGTTGCTACCAAGAATGAGAAAAAACTTAAGCACTACTGTCCGAATTCAAACCAAATGGGAGTGGAATTTTCTTTACTTCAGCATCATGAAAGAACTAAACCAAGATCAACCATGCAATCATCTACTTGACTAGCTATATTGGAAAGAAGAGTTCACCAAATGAATGTATGTTGTGTATAGTTTAGACTAGGATAGGTAGATAGTTGTGAAAAATATGCTCAGCCTTGTGAGCATCTATCCAGTTTTAGATTGTTTGAAGAAAAAGTGAAAAGGCAGAAAATACAAAAACAGTAAAAAGTAGAAAAAGAGGGTAGTTTCTAAACAGCAATGGTACAGCCCCATACCCAAAAATAGTCATTCAGAAAGCGCGCAAGTCTAAATGCCGCTACTAGTACTCAAATGTCTTTTTCAGTTATCTAGCCTAATCATAGCTGAACATGTTTAAATTTATTTTCTGATAAGTTAGTGAGTGAAAAAGATGGTCAACATTGTGTAAGCTTGACTTATCAAAGAGAGTAGATTAGGAGAACACATTGGTTCCACACGCCCAAAACAGAACCAAAGAGGGAAGCAGGGATGAAAAACAAGTTGTGCATCTTAGCCCTATTTTTTTTTCCTAGTTTCCATTTCTGCAAAATAATATTTGTGTGCATCTTGTCTTTCATGCTGCAAATACATGACAAATCAGACTGTCTAACCCTGATTTGATCATCTTTTCAATTTCATGTTTTAGATTAGATAACAAAATCCTGTCAAACAGTTTAATCTTGAAAGTTGATCTAGCATAGGTAGAGTAATGAAGGAGTTCATCAGTTTAATCTGAACTCCCGACAGATATAAGTGTAGAATTAGATAGGTTCATTTTCCGAAAAGAAAAATATATATTTTCAAAAGGCTGCTAGTCCAAATGCGCCAAAAAAGAAGAAAAAATGTTAGGAAAGATAATGGGGTAGGTAGAAATATCATTGATGCTAATCATGCTGTCATTTTTCAGAAGTAGCATCAAGAAGGAATGAAATTTGCACCAATGGGTAAGGCACTGGTCTTCATAAGCCAAAGATCTGAGATTCTGGATACCTCCTGAAAAGGACCTGCCCTCCCCAAATGGAGCCACTGTTAGTCATCAGCATTTTTCACTTGTTGGTGATGACTAGTTCTAACAGCCAAGTTTTCTAGCAGCTAATCTAAAAATTGTCAATTTTTCCAGCTGGAAAGCACCCATAAACATTTTTTGCCCTATTAACTTTCAGTTTTCCCATGACGAGATGAAACCTCATTATCAATGTCCTATCTAGCCTCAGCCATACTAGTCTGCCCATCATCTCTAAATAAAAAATCCAAATCTGTCTAAACAGTCTCCCCTATGTTAGGAAGTGGCGCTTTAGGCATTTCTCCCTTAGCGAACTATCCAAAAGCCAAAGAACCTCCATTTGCTATAGACCAGTCATAACAGAGCTTCCCTTTCTACAAATAAAGTTGGTTACAGCCATAGGTCGCGCCACTAATACACCCTCAAGTCTCAGCAATACATGGACCTTAAGTCAAGCTAATTTTAGGTGTTTTAACATTGTTTTGATATATCTTTCAAAGACAGAAGCATACTAGCATCTCAGAAGCCAATATTTAGCTCCACATGAGAAGACAACTGCTTCTCAATTTGATCTTGAGCCTGAGATGCAGCCACAGAGCAGAGAGTTTTTCATCAAGCTCTTGCCACCACATTCAAAGCCTGAAAGGACAGTAAAAGGAAAAATAGCAGTGTCACAGGGCTGATGATGCAACATAACTGAAAAACCCTTCTTCATCTATAAGCAGAGGGTCTGAAGACTGAATAACCACCTTCATCTATAAGTAGAGGTTTAAGAGCACCTCCTTCATCTATAAGCAGAGGGAAAATAGACAAAATATGTTTTTAAGCCTTTCACTAACTGTAAGGACCAACTTTGGTTACAGTGAGACAGCAACTTAGGTTTTCTGAAGTAAAATGATGATGAAAGACGGAAGGCAATTTGAGCTTAGTTTTCCCAAAAGGACAGTGCAATTGAACACATAGGTTCATAAATGTGCAGGAAATATCATGGCTGCTTTTTTAGGTTCTGGAACCCAATAAAAGAAATATATGCATACCACCATTACAAAGGAAGGCAGTTTCCTTATAAAAGGAGTCAAAGGCACTTCACTGTTGCATTCCAAGTAAAAGGAGAAGTCTAAAGAAGTTCCCTTTTAAATGAGCAGAGAATGGTTAAGCATGAATAAATACAACTGAATTTTTTCACCCACTGTCAGAAGAAGAAATCAAAGGACACCTAACAGTTACATCAGTTTTCATAGTAGACATTATCACCTTTAAAGCATCAGGAGAAAACAATGTTATTTTGGGTTTTCAAAAAGGTGAAGCTACCTTCTTCAAAGGTGTTAAAGAAAACCTCATATGACTCAAGTAACCGCAGATATGCCATACAAAGACAAGAGGTGTAAAGGAGATATTGAAATGGCAGTTAAGTTTCTTCCTCAGCAAAAAGGCAGTACCACTCAAAGGCACATCAGTAATCCTCATATGGCTCAGAACAGTTTTTCCTCTCATAGTGCAGATATCAAAGGGAATATTTTTTCTCTTTATTAAGAAAATAGTCAAAGTTAAATTCTCAAATGGTTGTTTCATGTCAAGAAGGGGCCAGGTTCATAAAATAAATGCTCATTGCCACTATGACACTTATTCGAACAAAAGGGATCAAGTTATGGTTTAAAAGATAAGGGTTTCCAGTTTTGATTTAAAAGGGGCCTTTTCAAATATCTTTTAAAGAAACCCTCACCAAACAAATGTGAAAGAAACTTTGGTGTTTACATTTTCAAAAGGGTTAAGGACCGTTACCATACATCTTGCAAATTCCAAAGCACAAGCCAAACTCCCCCTTGCTGTTCACAAGACCGGTGAAAGAATTTGTGAGCGAAAAAGCAGAGTTTTTTGGGCTTAAAGGTTGCGTGGTGTGCCTGTACAACCGCGCGGCACGTTTGGGCGTAGGTTTTACAAAGAAATACATTGTGGCGCAGCGCGCGGCGCGCTTGTGGGCGTT
Source organism: Pinus albicaulis (assembly GCA_034641835.2). Classification (NCBI taxonomy): domain Eukaryota; kingdom Viridiplantae; phylum Streptophyta; class Pinopsida; order Pinales; family Pinaceae; genus Pinus; species Pinus albicaulis. The sequence continues at coordinate 37,283 of JAXQQM020057934.1, forward strand.
GGTCCTGTCAGCTCAACAAGTGACCCGATAGTCTGTCTTCGCGGCACTCTCTCATTCAAATGTGTCGCGCATATGTCAAGGCATTAAAACACCTCCAAAGGTTTTTAAAATTTTCTCAAACACTAAAGAAAATATTTCCATTGTGTTTCAAGGTATTTTTTGTCTTGCCTCCCATAAAAAATCAAATTGCTAGGCAGTGTTTGAGGCAGTGGGGAGCCGTGTATTTCTGCAGTCAATATTTTCCAAAATAGAATGTTTGAAAAGAGAATAATAGTTGGTTGAGAATGAGGTTGATTCTAGGCTTTAAATAACCTATAGATTTAACAAAACAAGGGTAAGAGATGAAGGCACTATTTTAGAAAACATAAACTCGGTGATTAAAAAATAGGGAACTGGGTGGCCAATTTCTAATGATGAGTATCCATATATCCTTGTGTGATCATTGCTCTGGAAAGTTTGTGGACATGATGGAAAAGAACAGGTTCATAATTTGCACCTTTTCCTATAGACCTTAGTGAGTAAGAAAGTTTAATCGGTTGTGGAAGGTGTTGTCGAATCACAATGTGAGAATAGCAAATGCCGAGCAATGTTTTGAATTGGGGAGATTTTTTTTTTTCCCTTGTCTAAAATACAAGGCTATCTTGTTGTCCTCAAAACACCAAAAGCTAGGTGACCTTACCACAAACACAGAAAAATCACTTTGACTGTGTGTATCTTTTATTGACTTTGTTTTTGTTCTTGAGTTTATTTGTTGAGTGGCATACAAAGGGAAAAATAGTGTTTTGGAAAGAGCAGAGGATTTTGTGTTTAAAAGGTCATCTCACACAACATTTGAAACAAATTTTATCTTGATCAAACAGTGATTGACAGTGAAGGTGATACGGAGCAGCATAACAGTGATGAACAAGGACAGGACAAGGGGCAGCCTTATGAGACAGAACAGTAGCATAAAGATCATGAAGGGCATTCTCCAAAGCATGTGCTAGCTGTCTCTCCTAGGCAAGGGGCCATGACTTCTTCACCAAAGCTAGAATGCCAATCAACAAAGAAGAAAACCAAGAAAGGCTCAAAACTACCCAAAGAGGGCGCCCAGTGAGAAAAAAGGAGAAATACACCTCTAGGCTTGGAATTTTATCCCAAGCTTCTAGACATGTTTCTAAAAATCCTTGAGGGACTTGCTCACGAAAATTGAGCAAATTTTGACACGGTCTTGTTTTTTGACATTTTTGGGCCTAATTGCATAAAATCATGGGCGCCGCCATTTTGGTTTGGAGCATCCTCAACTCTTAAGAGTGGTACCATTGGATTCATTAAATTCAGGGGCATCTACTCAGAAATTTTCATAGAATTTGAAGTTGTTTTGGTCCCCTAAAGATACAAAAAACACTCACTTTTTCAACATTCTGCCCCGTTTATCAGCAAAGCTTATTTTCTGGTTTTTTACATGCAGGCCTGTTTTTGGAGGACTTTCAGACATCATATTGTGAAATTTCAAGTTGTTCCAGAAATTATACACTTAGATCTTTCCAACGTGCTATCATGAGCCTCTTTTCGACATCGGGAAGGCTACCAAAAGTTGTCGGAAAGTCAGAGGACCTTTTGCTGATGTATTTTTTGAGTATTTTTGTAAAATTTGAACCTTTCAAAACTGATCTTTCCTCATGTGCGTTTAGCTATTTTTGTACATGATAAGTTATTGAAAGTCAATATATTTCCATTTTTTAGCAATTTTTGAGATATTTATTAGATATTTTGTGCCTTGGGCTTCGCAAAGCCTCAAGGACAAGCTTAGATATTTATTTTGAACCAATGGCTAGCTAGTTGCCTTGGTTGGTTTTCCTCCTCTTTGGCCTATATATTCCAAGAGGATTCATTGTAATAGAAGGCTGAACTTGATGATAGGAGAAATATATGGTCATATAAGCTTTGGAAGAAATACTTGTCTCATGCTTTTGGATTTCCTCTTGGATGTTCTTGGATGAATGAAGGAGGATTGTTGTTGGATTCCATGACTTGGTAGAATGGTATAGTGTCTCTTTCTTTGTTTTGTCTTCTATTTTTCATTCATGAATACATGTTTCTTGCTTGCTATAGATCAGTAGAGAACAAATTTGAGACATGCCCTTGGAGGCACCTCAAATTTCTTGTTTCTTCATAGCTTTCATGTTTTCCTCTTCCTTAGTGACATTAAAGAATTCTTGATTGCTCTTTAATAATTTAAGGATATTGTTGCTTATTTCATTCATGGTTTTATACATGCTAAGTATGATTTACGGTATGCCCTTCTTACCTATGGCCAGTGATAGCTCCATCCATGAAATTTATCTTTGACTGATTAGATTATCATTTTGTTCAACCAAGGAGGCCCAGTTCTGATCTAGCCCTTTGTCTAAAACTACGCAAATCTTCTTTTCAAAATGCCCAATAACTTGAAGTATTGTGTTTAGGCATTCTGGCATAGTAAGTTAATTTGTTTGTCTCTCTTAGTTGTTTTCCCCAAAGTCTGATAGCCATTTCCCAAAGTTAGAGGGTGATATATCTCTATGCATGGCTTGAATGTTTATTTCTATGTATTGATTAGATTATAGTTACATTCCTCATGATTAATGGTTTTCCCTATGATGTTTATGTCAGCTATTAAACTAGTTATGCTTGAAATCCTTTTTTGTTCCCAAACTTGATGTCCATTTTGTTCCATTTTACCCAAATATCCTTTCTACCTCGAATCAAATCGGCCCTTCAATAGCCTTGTATCACTGTCTGATAGCTTTCTAGACCTTTTCAACCTCATAGCCCCATTGATCTAACATCCTTTTTACCTATCTCATATCTTTGATCAGTTTCATCCCTCATGTTAGAATCCTATACCAATAGGTGTCATTTTTCATGATTGACTTGTTGAAATATGCAATATGTTCAAACCTTTTTCTTGTGCAAAGGTGTTCCATATTTTCAAAAATCGAATAATCAAAAAAATTTTAAAAATGTAAAAAGGGTATACCCTAAAAGAAAAATCAAAGGGTGAAAAGAATAAAATGGTCAAAAAAGTGAAAGAAATGAACCCCAAACAAAAATAGACCAGGAAAGTGTGCAAGTCTAAATGCCACTACTATTTCATTTTTTGTAATAAACAAAATTGTGTGTAGCTTGTCAAACTTTTGCCACAATTTATGAAGAGTCAAACTGTTTAAACTTGACTCATTCATTTTTCAATTTCATGTTGTAGAATAGAGAATAAATATCTGACCAAACAATTTAATATTGCCAGATAAGTAGATAGGCAGAGATAAAAAAAAAGGGTGCTCAACAGTTTAATCTGAGCCCTTGGATGTAATAAGTGTAGATTTAGATAGGTTTGCCATGTAAAAGAAAAAGAAGATTGAAAAGGTTTTGCCAGTATAAATGCACCCTAATAAATAAGAGAAAATGGTAGGGTAAAGTAAGTAGGGTGGGTAGATGTTGTTGCTGAATTACATGTGATGAATGATGGTTCTAAATGTGTTCAATTTTACTTTCATCACAAAGTGCAAAGGCAGATACTACACTAAAAAAAGTTCACAGCAAAGAAAAGTCAAGATTATTAACTTCCCCTTCATTTTCCCTAAATATTTCACTAATTTCCCCTAAGTGCTAAGGTATTTGAAGATTAGAGGGGCTCAAGGCATTTCCTTGACTTTTGGAGGGACCGGACCCTCGGCCCAATAATTGAAAAACCTAAGTACTTGAAATCATCTATTTTCACCTTCATTCACCTCTCAAAAATATTTTTCTAAGTAAAATCCTATTTTACTTAGGAAAATCATGCAACAAGTCATAAAAATACATCTAACCATAAGCTGGATTAAAATACATTATTCGATGTTTTATGCCAAGCGCTTTGACTCATTGTCCATATTAATTTCTAACTTAATATTTAAATCCTTGTTGAAATAACACTGTATTATATAGATTATGCATAATATCCCAAAAACCCATATATTACTTTTTAGCCAAAGTATTTAACCCTCATACATTCAAATAAAAACACATATATTTATTTATTTATTGAATGTCTTTATATTATTATTCCCTCCCCCTATGGTAATAAGTCACATTGATTTAATTACTATATATGAAAAATATATATGAAAAATCTCTTAAACATATGCATATATGTTTAAAACAAAAAATAAATCCGAAAGTTTAATTTAAACTTAAACTTCAAAGCAAATAACCCATCCCCTTTGTATTTTCCTCTCTCCCAACGCCCTAACCAGAGTTAAATTTCCCATGTTCCAACTCTAAACTCTGGTTTGAAACCAAATCCCGATCGCTTGCCCACGTATTTAAGGGATTAATTAACCCTCCAAGTTAATTAATAACCTCCCCGCCAATCAAACACCTCCCGAAATAATTAATTAACTGTTAATTACAACTGGCCCGCACCTGTTAAACCTCCATCAACTCCCTGTCCTTTCCATTGTGTGATCTCCCGCTCCAAGATCGACGGTTGACGTTAATTCCGCTGGCCATCCTCCATCCGAAAGTTAATGCGCGAAATGAAAAGTGGTTTTCAAATATTGTATGCTACATATCAATATCTATATCGCTTCGCTGCTCATCCGTCCGAAACTGCTTTCCCTCAAAAGCGGTGCGGAAAAAACCGCTTACCGCCTGTCCGCTATGACCAATCCCCGTACGTGCTGACATCATCCGTTAAATCAATAAAAAATCCTCCACCCATTGACTTTGTGAATAAAACAAAAGAAGCCCGTGTTTTTCATTATTTCATGCACAGTAAACAATTACACCCCCGTGCAAAGAAATTCAAAAACCAACTGTTGAAGCCTTTGTTAACCAATTCGAGCATGGTTTACCTCCCAAAAATCATTTTAGATTCACTCCACAGACCTCTAAAAATCAAATGAAACCTTTTCGACTTCCCCTGCAAACCAATGCTTTCTTAACAATTTGTTTTATTTTACAGGTAATCAGAAGACCACATCCTTGTATAAACAGTCTTAATACTAGTCATAAGACTTGTTTACTCTAAGAGTGTTATCAAATCTATTCAAACAGAGATGGAAGATAAAACATACAGTTGAAAGACAAGCAAAGGAAATAGGATATTAAACAATTTACTATTGAAACAGACAGTAAAAACATAAACTACACATTGAAGGTAAAAAGACACAGTAAAGAATAGTTAAAGAGTATCAGTGGTTAAAGTGTATCAGGTAAAAGTCAAAGTGAAAGTTAAAATGAAGTTACAAAGCAGTCAAAGGTAAAAAAGTAAAAGTAATTACAGAGGCAGTAAAATGGTAAAAAGAGATGAAAATACTTTCACCAACATTGAAGTTTATCTAAAGTGAAAGTAAAACAGTTAAAAGAACAAAAAAGTGAAAAGATGAAAAACACAACAAGAAGGAAAATTTTTGTAGAAATTTAATGTTTTAGTCATTGTTTTGCAGAAACTATTGTGATCAATCCAAGATGAATTTTGCAAAACTGAAGGATTTTTATGTTCTTAAGAGGACCATCTACAAAAACCTCTCTCACTTTTCTAACAGCTATTATGGTTTTGGAAATATTAAACAATGATGGAAAGCACTTTTTGCAGAAAATACCAGTTAAGTCATCATTTTGCAGAGAATATTGTGGTAAATAAAAAATACATCATACAAAACTGAAGGAGGTTTTTGTTCCTAAGAGACATATCTACAAAAAACTATCTCACTTTTTTCACAGTGATTTCAGAATGAGGATACATGCACATCTTTACAGGCTATTTTTCAGACTCTGTAAAACTCTGTTTTACACATATTTTTACAGAGCCTTTTCTGCATAGCTGGAGAGGAATTTGGGGAAACCGAAAGAGGTTGATCGCACCAACATATTAATCCAAAATAACCTCTTTCACTTTTTACATATCTATTACGGATTGAGAAATAAAAAGATATCATTGGACCCCAAGTTTGCAGAATTGTTGGAGCAGAATGCACAAAGAAAGGAAGCAGTTAGTGACTTGGATGCCTCATCATCAACTAAGAGTTGGATCAAATTCAAATTATCCTCTTTGTCATCACCTATACATAAGAAATAGTGCCAAATAGATGCATTAGTTTGAGTGTCCTTTACTTAAGTTCTATTTATGTAAAATAGTTGGAGAGATTTGTGAACTAATCTTGATATTTTTTCAAGATATTTTAGTTTAGAATTTGTATAAATACTTCACTCTTGGAAGTATCGAGGGTGGATTCTTCTACTTTGCTGTAACATTGACTTTTGGAATAAAGTGCTTTTGGAGAAATTTCTTTGTGGCTTGCTGGATGATGAATTGAAGCTCAAGACTTTTTGCAGGATTCATGTGTCAGACTACAGTTCAATAAGTCATTTCTATCCTGTGTTTTAAGTTTTATATATGTTTACTATATCACTGTGTTCCATTTCTGAATAATTGACAAAAAAGAATAAATCAGAAATTGCTTAAGTGTACTCTGATTTCAATTGCGATTATTCTAAATGTTTTCTTCTAAACTGGTTATAAACAACGAATTCTTAATTGCTCTTGTTTCGTTGGTTTAAACATTTTGATTACTATAGTAAAGAATTCTTAATTGCTCTTTATTTGTAATCATTCACTTTCTTTCTTTGAACATGTTGAAAGATTCTTAATTGCCTTTCATCCCTTCAAAATCCATTCCATTCACTTTAATTTCTAAAATTGTTCTCTGTTTGGCTATCTTGCTCTGCAAAGCCATCTTGTGTGTAGAATATTAATCCAGTAAAGCCATCCTTTCGACTCCATAGCCCAATGGCCTGAAATACTCAATCGTACCCTTAGTTGGCAGATTCCACCATTCAAATTCAAACAAAAATCTTGGACTTATAACTAGCCTAATATTTTCAAAGAACAAAAGCTAAATTTTAAAGAGAGAGCCCTCTCTAGATACAGATTGGCTAGATTGTGTATCTGAAGGTTGGTTTGTGGTTACACAGAGATTTACTTTCACTTTTCCACCTTCGAAATCTCCGAGTGATAACATAGTGGCGACCATCTTTTCGCAGGGACACGAATCATTTTTCTTGTTGCTATTGTTTTCTTATAAGCTATAGACGAACTTTGAAGATCAACCAGGTAGCCTTTAAAATTGGAATTTTTCTACATATATTTGCATAGTAAATAAATATTGCTTGATCATCTGGTTAGTATAAACAGACTCGGTTTCCGACTACATGTGATTCTGGACATAATAGTGATGAAAGAACATTAATCATCTTAAAAGCCTGAGAAAAGTGTTAAGTTGTTTTGAAAATTCATTAAAAAACAAAATAATCATAAAATATTCAAAGTTTGGTTTCCTGAAGAACTAAATTTTTCTTCAATTTTTTTTTACAGGTTCGGATCTGATCTATGATTGTGGACAGTGATCAGACACACAAAGGTTAAAATCATCCACCTGGCGACTCCAAATCAATTTCACAATCAAGACTCCACTGGAGGAATGAACCTCAAAGAACAATATGGAAAGATCAAGCTTTCAACTTGGATCTTAATCCAAGACATTATGTTCTTTCTCATTAAGAAAGTTTTTCAATGTATATTGTATTTTATAGAAGATCTTAGATTAGTTTTTAGTTATTTTCTTTTGAAGATTGTTAGTAATAATTCTCCTAATCTCTTTGAGCAGCTTTCTTATGAATCTAATGATGATCATTTTCCAATTAAGAAGCCTCAAATAATCAAGACTAATCTTACAATCCCTGTACATATCCCTATGCCATATAAAGTTCTAGATAGATATAAGCCCCTTATTTTACCTCCTGTACTCCATGATTTTCCTTAAAAAATACTACAAGTATCTTCCTAGATTTGATGGAGAGAATGGTATCACTGCCCAAAAACATATTCAAGGTTTTGAAAATTATTTGGATTTATTTGAGATTGATGAAGATGATGTTAAAATCAGACTTTTTTCTCTTTCTTTGCAAAATAGAATAAAGAATTGGTTCAAAAATCTGCCTAATGCTAGCATATCAAATTTCCAGCAGTTTATCAAACTTTTCCTTAATAGATGGATAATCAAAGTTAATCATTTTTTTTATCATGGAAGAATATAATCAATTAAAAAGACATCGAAATGAAACAATACAATAATTTTCTGACAGATTTAATCAAGTTTATTATTCATTGCCAGAAAATATTAGACCTCCTCATGATTAAGCTCTCTTGCATTATCCAAGTGCCTTTGATCCAGAAATAGAATTTCGATTAAGAGAAAGAAATCCAAAAACACTTGTACAGATGCAGAACATTGCAGTCGATGTAGAAGTTAATCTGCAAATCAAACAGGAAAAGTTGAAAGCGGAAGAAGAGGAAAAGAAAAATATTGCAGAGGTAAAACTCAGCCTTTTGGTAAGAAAACTAGATGAAATAACACAGGAGATCACTATGAAAGAAGAATTTTTTATTCAAAATCACCATGAAGAAATAGAAGAGGTTGATAGCCATGAACAAATTCCTCTTAATTCAAATTATCATAGATCAGAAAATGAATTTACAAATCAATATGAGGAAGAGGAATTTGTTGATCTAATGTGTATGTTTGATGACATTCCTTCTTTTGATGATTTTCCTAAGTATGATCATTATGATGATAGTTATGTTCTCCAAACTCAAGATAGCTTTACAGAGCAATCAGAAGCTAGTTTGTGGGATGAAGAAACTCAGTTTCAGCAGATTGAAGACAGTGATCAGCCAGTACAGATCAGCCATGAGAGTGAGGAAGAAAAAGCAGAAAATGTGGAAATAAGTGAAGGTTCTTTACCTCTTTGTTTTGCTTCATTTCAGTTCATTAGAGAAAACTATCATGCCATCAATAATCAGCAATCTTTAGGAATTGTGATTGACAACAAAGAAGATAATGAAACTATTGATCAATATTTTTCAGTTTCACAATTGCAGTTATCAGTTCCCATTGAAATAAATGATCAAATGACACAAGAAAGTTCCATACCACTATTTTTTGAACCATTTCAGCTTTTAAAGGAAATGTGGTATAACATATTTAATGAAAAGGATGAGAAACTTGTTGAAGTTTATGAAGTCCCATGGAATTTTATATGTCATAGGTTCCAGCAATTTTCCCAAGTTTTTCAGGATCCAATAGTAGATATGTTGAATATTGAAGGCATTCAAAGCATTCCTCTATTAACTAACTATGATTTTCAGAATCAAGATGATAAAGGATTCAACACTCAAACATTACAATTAGTAGGAATATCATCACAAATCTTATCTGAAAGTTTACAGGGAGATAAAGATGAAAATAACATTTCATATTCATGGTATGGAGGCCATCCAGAACAGATGTACAGTTGTTCAGATCAGTTAAACATCAGTGTATATATCTTGGAAGATCCTTTTGTACAGTTTCTAGAGTCAACAAAGGAAATCAAGTGTTTCCTTATCCTCTCATTTGTTGACAAGTTTCTAATAAGTTGCAGAAGTACAATTTTGATAATCAACAAGAAAATGCAACAAAATCTATCAAAGTACATAATTCTTGAATGGTTGCATTGGCTATTTCATTTTACCTAACTAGCAGTTGAACAGTAGATTGAGTAGGTAGATGAGCGCTAATAAGCTCAGAATTTTGAGCATTTTTTTTTAGTTTTCAATTTTCATCTAGTTTTTCATTAAGTTGGTTTGAAAATTTTTGTGTGTTGTTTTAGTTTCAGATTAGATTTCAGTTTGCAGAAGACAGAAGACATTTACTGGTTCACCAAGGTCAATGGATGAGGACAACTGACCTGTTGTTCTTGACTTTTCACCAGGAAAAGCCATCCCCAAGTGGAGCCAGTGTTAGACTCCTATACCAATAGGTGTCATTTTTCATGATTGACTTGTTGAAATATGCAATATGTTCAAACCTTTTTCTTGTGCAAAGGTGTTCCATATTCTTAAAAAATCAAAAAATAAAAAATTTAAAAAATGTAAAGAGGGTATACCTTAAAATAAAAATCAAAGGGTGAAAAGAAGAAAATGGTAAAAAAAAAGTGAAAGAAATGAACCCCAAACAAAAATAGACCAGGAAAGTGTGCAAGTCTAAATGCCACTACTATTTCATTTTTTGTAATAAACAAAATTGTGTGCAGCTTGTCAAACTTTTGCCACAATTTATGAAGAGTCAAACTGTTTAAAATTGACTCATTCATTTTTCAATTTCATGTTGTAGAATAGAGAATAAATATCTGACCAAACAGTTTAATCTTGGCAGATAAGTAGGTAGGTAGAGTTAGTAAAAGGTGCTCAACAGTTTAATCTGAGCCCTTGGATGTAATAAGTGTAGAAATAGATAGATTTTCCATGTAAAAGAAAAAGAAGATTGAAAAGGGTTTGCCAGTCTAATTGCACCCTAATAAAGAAGAAAAAATGGTAGAGTAAAGTAAGTAGGGTAGGTAGATGATGTTGTTGAATTACCTGTGGTGAATGATGGCTTTTGATGGTTGAAATTTTAACTTTCATCACAAGCGAAAAGGCAGATAATACATTGGAAGAATGGCAAGCAAGGCAAAGCAAAGTCAATATTATTAACTTCCCCTTCATTTTTTCATAAAGATTTCACTAATTCCCCCTAAGTGCTAAGGTATTTGAAGATTAGAGGGGCTCAAGGCATTTCCTTAACTTTTGGAGGGACCGGACCCTCGGCCCAATAATTGGAAAACCTAAGTACTTAAAATCATTCACCATTCCTTATTCATTTCTAATAATCTTTTTCCTAATTAAAATACCATTTTACTTAGGAAAATCATGCAAAAAGTCATAAAAACCCATCTCATACAAAGCATAAGTTAAAATACATTATTCTGATGTTTTATACTTAGCGCTTTGACTCATTTGTCATATTAATTTCTTACTTAATATTTAAATCCTTGTTGAAATAACCTTTTCTTATTATATATAAATCCCTTTTTATAATATCCCAAAAACCCATATATTATACTTTTTAGCCAAAGTATTTAACCTTCATACATTCAAATAAAAACCCACATTATATGCCCTTTGGCTAGATATATCTTTATATTATTATCCCCGCCCCCTATGGTAAGTAAATCACTTTGATTTGTTTACTATATAATAAAAATATATGAAAAAACCTTTAAACACGTTCATATGTGTTTAAAAAAAAAAAAAACTCGAAGTTTAATTTAAACTTAAACTTCAAAGAAAATAACCCATCCCCTTTGTATTTTCCTCTCACCCGACGCCCTAACTAGAGTTAAATTTCCCATGTTCCAACTCTAAACTCTGGTTTAAAACCAAATCCCGATCGCTTGCCCACATATTTAAGGGATTAATTAACCCTCCAGGTTAATTAATAACCTCCCCGCCAATCAAACACCTCCCGAAATGATTAATTAACTGTTAATTACAACTGGCCCGCGCCTGTTAAACTTTCGTCAACTCCATATCCCATCAACCGTTGGATCGATCCGCCCAAGATCAACGGCTCGCATCGATTCCGCTAGCCATCCCCCATACGAAATTTAACACGCGAAATAAAAGTGGTTTTTGAATAGTGTCGTGGCCATGCGTCACTTGCTATATCGATTCGCTACCATTCCGCCCAAAACCACCCTCCTCTAAAAAGTAGTGTGGAAAAAACCGTAAACCATCTTCCCCCCTGTGACTCACCTCCAGTACATGCTAACGTCATTTTTTAAAAACCCCGCCACCCCGTTTGACTTTGCCAATAAAACAAAAGTTCGCATCGTTTTCATAATTTCATTCATAGAGAACGACTACACCTCCATGCACAGAAGTTCAAATATTCACTACTGAAGTCCGTCAACCTTTGTCTCATCGAATAAAATTGCAGTCAAGCTTCCCAGAAGCTCGTCCGCCATAACCAGTACCCGTTCAAATCACTGTTCATTCAAAGCTTACCTGCCAATATCAATCGTTTACCCGTTTAAACACAAACACCCTAGTGTTGCTCATTTTCACCTGATTGTGCAGTAAAACCCTTTGTAACCCAGCTGCGCCACCTGAAGCCTCTGTTAACCAATTCGAGCATGGTTTACCTCCCAAAAATCATTCTAGATTCACTCCATAGACCTCTCAAAATCAAATGAAACCTTTTCGACCTCCCCTGCAAACCAATGCTTTCTTAACAATTTGTTTTGTTTTACAGGTGATCAGAAGACCACATCCTTGGATAAACAGTCTTAATACTAGTCATAAGACTTGTTTACTCTAAGAGTGTTATCAAATCTATTCAAACAGAGATGGAAGATAAAACATACATTTGAAAGACAAGCAAAGGAAATAGGATATTAAACAATTTACTGTTGAAATAGACAGTAAAAACCTAAACTACACATTGAAGGTAAAAGGACACAGTAGAGAACAGTTAAAGAGTATCAATGGTTAAAGTGTATTAGGTAAAAGTCAGAGTGAAAGTTAAAATGAAGTTACAGAGAAGTCAAAGGTAAAACCGTAAAAGTAATTACAGAGGCAGTAAAATGGTAAAAAGAGATGAAAATACTTTTACCAACATTGAATTTTATCTAAAGTGAAAGTAAAACAGTTAAAAGAACAAAAAAGTGAAAAGATGAAAAACACAACAAGAAGGAACATTTTGCAGAAATTTAATGTTTTAGTCATTGTTTTGCAGAAACTATTGTGATCAATCCAAGATGAATTTTTCAAAACTGAAGGAGGTTTATGTTCTTAAGAGGACCATATACAAAAACATCTCTCACTTTTCTAACAACTATTATGGTTTTGGAAATATTAAACAATGATGGAAAGCACTTTTTGCAGAAAATACCAGTTAAGTCATCATTTTGCAGAGAAGATTGTGGTAAATAAAAAATACATCATACAAAACTGAAGGATTTTTTTGTTACTAAGAGACATATCTACAAAAACCTATCTCACTTTTTTCACAGTGATTTCAGAATGAGAGATACATGCACATCTTTACATGCTATTTTTCAGACTCTGTAAAACTCTGTTTTACACATATTTTTGCAGAGGTTTTTGTGCACAGCTGGAGAGGAATTTGGGGAAACTGAAATAGTTTTATCTCACCAACATATTAATATACAATAACCTCTTTCACTTTGGGGGATTCTTCTACTTTTCTGTAACATTGATATTTTGGAATAAAGTGCTTTGGAGAAATTTCTTTATGGCTTGCTAGATGATGAATTGAAGCTCAAGACTTTTTTCAGGATTCATGTGTCTAACTACAGATCAATAAGTTTTCTCTATCTCATGTTTTAAAAGTTTTATATCTGTTTATAATATCATTGCATTCCATTTCTGAATAATTAAAAAAAAAGGATTAAATCAGAAATTGCTTAAGTGTACTCTGATTTCAATTGTTATTATTCTAAATTTTTTCTTCTAAACTGGTCATAAACAATGAATTCTTAATTTATCTTGTTTCGCTGGTTTAAACATTTTGATTACTATAGTAAAGAATTCTTAACTACTCTTTATTTGTAATCATTCACTTTCTTTCTTTGAACATGTTGAAAGATTCTTAATTTCCTTTCATCCCTTCAAAATTCATTCCATTCACTTTAATATCTGAAATTGTTCTCTGTTTGGCTATCTTGCCCTGCAAATCCATCTTGGGTGTAAAAACTTAATCTAGTAAAGTCATCCTTTCGACTCCATAGCCCATGGCCTGAAATACTCAATCATGCCCTTAGTTGGTGGATTCCACCATTTAAATTCAAACAAAACTCTTGGACTTATAACTCGCCTAATATTTTCTAAGAAAAAAGCTAAAATTTAAAAAGAGAGCCCTCTCTGGATACAGATTGGCTAGATTCTGTATCTGAAGGTTGGTTTGTGGTTACCTCGGATTTACTTTCCTTTTCCACAACTTCAAAGAAAATCAGTGTTAACAAGGCACATTTTGAATTTTCGACAGCTAATTATGCGAAATCAAATAAACATGAAAAATCCACTAACGTTGTACTCTGAGGCACTCAAATAACAAAAGGTCAACATTTTCATGTTCCTGATTCCAAGTGCATCAACCTCAGAAAATTTCAGAACATTTGGAGCAAAACTAGTCCCTCAAAAAGGCCAAAAACTACCAAAAAATCACCTTCGGGCCTTCTTTTGCAATCGGGTCCTGCGTTAGAAGTCTTGGGAGAAGTGGTTTTTGAAAATAAAATGGGCACCATTCTAGAAAGTGAAAGCATATTTGGAAACTATACATGACATTATTTGCAATGAGAAGTGATGGAGCTCATTTGGAGACCGGGAGGGCCTCCAAAAGTTAGATGAAATACAGGTCATTTTCCTAGTCTTAGCACTGTGCATTTGCACTGGAGCTGCGCCCCTGTACCTTGGAGCTGCGCCCCTGTACCTTGGAGCTACGCCCTTACCAGGAGTTATTGAAAAAGATATTTTGAAGCCTTAAAGTCAAATTTTTCCAAAATTATCTCAAATAGTTATGTTAGAAGCTATTTTTTCAATAAATGAGTTTTAGATATTTTGCCTTGCCAGCCTTGCATGGTCTCAAAGGTCAAAAGCATTAATTATGTAATGAATGACATTTGAAACCCTAGATAGGGTTCAACTCCTAATTTTATAGATAAATACTGCATGTAATGATTCATAATTTTTGTTATTGGTTGATTGTTGAGCTAAGTGCTGCATAGACTCTGAGTTGTTAAGAAGTTTAGGTTTGGAGCTTTGTGACTGTTTTGGACTGAATATTATTGGAACAAGCGCATTTGCAGGATTCATGTAATTTGACAAATGGTGATGTTATTCCAATATTGTAATTGTGTCCTTCTGTTTTCCATTTTTTATATCAATTTCTCTTGCAATATAGCATAAAGTTTAGGTTAATAAATGTTGTTAGAGGCACCTTAACTCTATCTTCCTTCTGTTGTTTAAATGTTTTCCTCTGCTAGGTCTGATTGGAGAATTCTTAATTTCTTTCTAATTCCACCTAGCTTTTTGTCTTGAAAATGATTTAATAAGAGTTAAACCGAAGAATTTTATGGTATGCCCTGTCCTTTGGTGTAGCTTGAAACATTGTTTTTAAGGCCTTTCTTTGAAATTTTCTTATTAGGGTTTGGCTAAAGAAGTTTATGGTTTGCCCTGTCCTTTGGTCCATCTTGAAAATTAACTTTAAAGGTATTTGAAGTTTTATTGAAGAATTTAGGAGTTCCCTTCTCTTTAATCATTACTGAGATGTTGTCTTAAGTGTTTTCTTTGTCTGAAGGTGAATATCTAGAGAATTTAGGAGTTCCCTGCTCTCTAGGATTTGCTGGATTGTTGTTTTAGAGTTTACTTGGTGAAGTTTGACCAAATTTTTTTATGGTGTGCCCTGTCCTTTGGTTCTTTCTTGAGCATAGTGATCTTAAAGGCTCTTCTTGTTCTAGTATATGTTAAAGTATTCTTAATTTCCCTCTAAACCTACTAAATTCACAACTTGATGTCCATTTCACACTCACATAAGCTATTTAGATCCATTTGGCTTTGTTACCTTGCCTTATGAAAAACCCTTGATTTGTTGTTATACTCTTCAAAACCTTTCACGGACTCCATAGCCCAATGTTTTAAAGTTCGCTTACTCTACCTTTTCTTCTTGACAAGAAATCCAACCAAAAAAAACAAAACAAACAACCCTATCATTTTAACTAGCCTAAAATTAGCATCCTAAATCAAACAAGTTATATCTTTTATACAAATATAGAGAGAGCCCTCTCTGAGTCCAGGAAGGCTAGGTCCTAGGACTCCAAAGTTGGTTTGATGTTACCCTTGTTTATTTGGTCTTACAAATCTTACAAATTACAGGGACCTAACAGAATCTACAACCTTGTTCTCTTTACCTTTTATGTACCTGATCTCAAAGTCGAACTCACTGATTGTGGCCAACCATCTAACTTATATAGCATTCATATTCAGTTGATCAAATAAGTACCTCAATCCAATTTGATCTCTCATCAATATAAACTTCCTACCATTAAGATAATGCCTCCACATATTTAATGCATTAAATATCGTTTCCAACTCAAGATCATGTGTCACATAGTTATACTCGTGCTTATTTAGTTTCCTTGATTCATAACACACTATCTATCCTTCTTGCATCAGGACTCCACCAAGTCCTCTCTTGCAAGCATATGTACATACCAAAAATTCATTTTTTAGATCTACAATATTTAAAACTAGAGAATTTTTCAATAATTGATTCAACTACTCAAAATTGGCCGCACATTCCTTTGTCCATTCAAATTTCTTACCTTTCCTTTGCAATGATGCAATGGGATAAGTAATATGTGAAAATTTCTTGATCAAAATCCTGTAGTAACCCACCAACCCCATAAATGACCTTACATCGTCCACATTCCTAGGAGCTTCACATTCAATGATAACTTTTATCTTTTCCAAATCCACTGCTATGCATTCCTTGGAAACCACATGTTTCCAGGTAATATACCTTTTCCTGAAAGAAACTGCATTTGTTAAGCTTGGCATACAACCAATGCTCTCTTACCAATCTCAACACTGCTGCTAAATGTTCAACATGTTCTTCTTCATTCTTAAAATATATAAATATATCATCAATGAACATAATAACAAACTTGTTGAGATGAGGACATAAAACACTATTCATCAAGCACATAAAATTAGCTAGAGAATTATTCAAACCAAAAGGAACTACAAAAAACTCATAATTCCCATACTTTGTCTTGAAAGAAGTCTTGCAGATGTCCTCTTCTTTGATGCATACCTCATGGTATCATGATCTCAAGTCGATCTTCAAGAATATTTCTTCTCCCTTCAATGGGTCAAACAAGTCATAAATCCTCAACAAAGGATACATGTTCTTTATGGTTACCTTGTTCAACTGCATGTAATCAACACATAAACTGAGAGTACTATCCTTCTTCTTCACAAACAATAATGGTGCACCCCTCGATGACACACTTGGCCTAATTTAACTTCTTCAACAATTTCCTTCAATTACAACTTCAATTCCACTAACTTCAGTGTGATCATTCTGTATTGTTCCTTTAGTGACGATGCTTCCCCTAGTATGAACTCAACAGAAAATTCCACTTCCCTGTGGGGCGATAACTCTAGAATCTTTGCTAAAAACACATCCTACAACTGCTACAACATCAAATACTTCTTCAAGAAATCCACATCCTCAAAATTCTTACCTTTATCTCTACAAATATGCACTAGAAATAACACACATCCTTTCTTGTGACTGCACTTTGCCTGCATATACGTAACTATTTTGACTGATATTTCATTATTCGTACATTGCAATATTATTTGTTCTCCATTGTCATCCAAGCACTCAATATACTTGTCACAAAAATCCACATTGGTCTTATGAAGATATAGCCAATCCATACCCAAAATAATACCATATTATCCCAATGGAAGTACATTCAAATGCGCTGATGTAGGCATACCATTTAGTTCAAATGCACAAGCTCTTACCAGTGATGAATCATTTTCTTTGTACCTATAGCTAACTGCACTAACCAAGACTCTGCATGCACTTCCTTATTAAAACCACACGTATCCAATAGGTCAGGATTAACATAACTATAATTAGATCCAGGGTCAATCAAAGTAAAAACAACTTGATCACAAAGCTTACCATCCATCTCTATAATAGATGCCTTATGATCAACCTTCTTGTTATCCAATGCTACATAAATATGAGGAATAATATTTCCAACATCCCCCAATAGTTGTGCCTCATAAGCACTATAAATTTGTGGTCTTCCACTTTGATGTTGCGGAAAATATCTTCAGCGATGATTCTAGCCACAAGTCCAACTATATAAAGGCTTCCAGACTGCACCCTTGTTCTGCTCCTCATAATGAAATCCATATCCTTTGTTAGAAGCATTGAACTTATTAGGAAGTGATGTATTCTCTTTGCTACCTATCTTATGCATTATTGTTAGCTTCCTATCCCATTTTCCTTTATTCTTTGCATTACCTCTCCAATCCTGCTTAGCCTCAGATATACACTTCAATTCCTCATAACAATGTTTCAACTTTCTGATGGCTTCCTCCAATGATCTAGGATCATCAAACTCAATCCTTTCCTTGAATGCTACTAACAATCCACTAATGAATATCTGAAAATTTTCTTTCTCCTCCTTTAGATATGGCACATATATCAACAACTTTAAGAACTTTCTTGTGTACTCCTAATCGGTCATATATCCCATCTTCAACTCATAGAATTCCTTTTCCTTGTCATAATAGTATCTCTCCAATAGATAATTATTCTTAAAAGTCTCTCAAACTCACTCCAAGTTAGCTCTGAATACCTCTAACATTATTTACTTCTTCCCATCAAATGTTTACTTTACCTTTAAGATTGAAAGTAGCTATTTTGGGCTTCATGTTCTCTAAGTAATCATGAAACCGAAAGAACTTATTAATCCCAAGTAACCACGCTTATGCATCCCATTAATTCTTCATTTCTCCATCGAATGTAGGTGGCTTGGTTTTCTCGAAATAATTTGGAAAATATACCTTGGAATTCTTCTTATAATGATGATATCCATGACGACCATGATACCTGTCCGAACCAGAACTAGAATGAAGCCCATATCCACTACCTCACCTATTAGGTGCATCCAAGAATCTTCTATCTCTGATTGTATCATCTATATCCAACCTATTCCCACATGTGACCTACTACCATATGCTCCATCATTCATATCCTCCTTCCCATGATTGATTATAAGTGGTCCTTATCTCTAAAATTTTGACAAGCTTTGAAGGATAACTGCATTAAATTCTGCTTTCTTCTCTTGTGCCATAGAAAGTATCTCTTGTGATTGAATGATTCATTCAATATATTCTTTGCAACTTATTATCTCTTCCTTCAAACTTATATAGAGGTTCGAAGCAGTGTGAGGTGAGTATTCATCACCATGCTCCTCTATCTGATCTATAAGTGAGAATCTTGTGAATTAAAGTCTACCATATTGCTAGTCCTCTTTGATTTCTTCCTGCAAAGCATATAATGTCAGCTAAACCAAATCAAAACAAACCAACGTACCTTAGTATAATTCGGGGAGGATATCTCATCCGCAAGATCATAGATTAGAAAATACATGTATAATCATAATCATAACAATATATAGACATCATATTAATCATTACCCCAACTACAATGCATAATTCCACAATTATAACACCAAATAAGTACAATGCATAAAAAACATGTGGATGACACACATGCATAAACAATACATATAAAAACTATCATGCATTCATAGCAAAAATTGTTGGCATTGGTGTTGTGATGAGTTATCTGGTTGGCATTGATGTCAACCTAGTAGCTTCGTGTTGGAGGCTGTATTGATGATGTGATTAGGTGATAGTTGATGAGTGTAGAAGTGAGTGATGGTTGTAACTGATGTCAAAATGGAATTATTTTGGAGATGATATGAATATTCTTGATTGTTTGATGGTATTGGATTGTGCATGGTTGATATGCCATATGATTTTTTTGCAGCTTGTGTTGAAAATGCTTTGATGTTGGCTTTGATAGTTTTGATGGTTGATTGATTAACTAGGCCTCCATGCATACGATGCTTGAGGTGTTTCTCTTGAGATGTTTCCTTGATGCTCCTAAGTTACGGTTTGGAATGTTGATGATGTCTGAAGGTGTTGTAGAGGCTGTCATGATCGCATGTAAAAATGAACTTCATTCTTGATGAGACTTTATATAGTTGATGCTCTCATGAGTTGGTCCTTGCACTTATGATGACCACATCATGTATAAAGTCTCCAGGAGGTTCCAAAGATGGTTTTTGTTTGAAATTTCATAAACCAACACTCCCTGTGTGTTTCATGACATGGACAAACCACCTCTCATGGATCCTTATCTCTACTAATGCAATAAATGACTAACACCTGCGAATTTTGGTCTAATGGAAATCGTGATTCCCAACAAGTGGTATCAGAGCTTAGGTCACAATTTTGATACACACCCGACTCACGTTGGGGGGGAGATTGTTTGACATTGCATAAACCAATGCTCTTTGTGTGTTTCCCAACATGGACTAACTGCCTCTCGTGGATCCTTACCTCTGGCGATGCAATTGTTGAATAACACCTACATGTTTCGGTCTAATGACATTCATGATTCCCAATATTTTTATGACTTTTCATGGTTTGGAAAATCTTCACAAATGCCAGAGATTTTGTACAACAAGTTGGAGGTAGCTATGAGTTGAAGAAACTGTGATTTTCCTTAATCCCCTTCTGATTCGCATGGAGAGCATCCTATGGGAGAGGTTTTAGGTTCCAACCACATAGAGAGTAGTCTATGGGAGCGACTATGGTCCCAGTCACATGGAAGACTTTGTTATGCAAGTGACTATGACTATTAGTGAAGTTTCTCTGGATTTATTATACTCCTCGGATGCTTTATTTGGTTTTTATGATATATATTGTTAGAGAATCTTCGTAAAAGGTTACTAATTGACTTAATAAATATGTATTAATGAGTTTTGAAGTGTGAATGATTTAATAGAGTAAGTATTGGAGTAGTGGATAAATTGTTTCAAAATAAGGAGAAGATCGAATTTTGTGAGAAAGTGAACAAAGAAAATATTTGTGTTGAGAGAAGAGGGCAACCTCCTATAGAAAATAATGTCACTAAGGTCCAATTTGTTGAGAAGTGCACTCATAGATATTATCTTTTGAGATCAGAGAGTGAGGAGAATGTTGGAGAGGTCAGCTATGTATTCAGAGAAGAAGAATTTGTTCTGCTGATTGTGATAGATATTTGGAGGACCTGCATAAAAAGGTTTATAGAGGAAGAACTTTCAAATAATTGTGTTGTTTGTAGCAGAATATTCAAAGGAGAGTTAGAAATTATATCCTCTTCTATGTAGTAGCTAACATGTTTATAATTTTAGGGATCAAGGGTGTATTTGAGATTCATATGTGACTGTTAATTGTGAATGTAGAGGAAAATCTTCATGTGCATGATTGTAGCATTTCATATATGAACTACATGTTTGATTTTTGATGTCATATTTACTATGATACTACTGGAGTTATATTGAGAATGGATGTTCATGATGTTGTAGGTGGATTTTTATGTGATGCCAATTATATTATGAGCATAATTGTATGAGTGAGGTGTTGTTGCATTGAAATGATTTCTTGTGAGAGCCATAGTTTATATATGTTTCTAGTTGATTTTTTGAGAGATTGTATGCTGCTAATATTTTATTAGATTGTGTTTATAGTTTGAGATTATAAAATAGATAATTTTTTGTTGTCTTTTGCAGGGATCCAGTTTGAAACATTGTGAAATGTCACCCTATTGATCAACATATCGAATTAGCTTGGTGAAGAAGGGATAGGTGTTACTCACCCATGGGTGTAGCTAGACAGTAAGAGGAAGTAACATTCTCATAGTCCAATTTTTTTTGGGCGAGGCATTTAGGGTGTTAGTGTCCCGTGATTTGGAAGATTGGTAAACTAAATGACAGGGTAACATCAGACCAATATTTGGAGTCCTAGGACCTAGCCTTCTTGGACTCGTAGAGGGCTCTCTCTATTATGCAAAGGATGTGAACGTGTTTGCTTTAGGGTTTGATTTTATGCTAGTTGTTAAGTGTAGGGATTGTTGGTTTGTTTTGGTTGGGTAATATGGTCAAGTAGAATAGATCGAGTGAGGGAAAATTCAATTCATTGGGCTATGGAGTCTATAAAAAGTCATGGGAAGTTCAAAAATGAATCAGGGAGCATTGCAGGGAAAATCTAGCATGGTCAAATGGATTTTCAATGTTTGTGTGAAATGAAATGAACATCAAGTTTGTGAACAAAGTAGGGCAAAGGGAAATCAAGAATCCTTTGTCAAATACTTAAAACAAGAATGGAATTCAACAATATTTAGCATAAAGAAGTAATCAATAGATCGAGCATACCAATAACTCTTTGATTCAACTCAAGCAAATAAGCATTTTAGACAAACAATCCAATGAAATATAGAAGGTGAGAAACTCATTTAACTTCTAGTGATTTCACCTTCAAGGTTTGAAAACATTTAAGATAAAAAAATAGCTTTAATCAAAGAAGAGGGAACTTCTAAACATCTTTAATCGTAGCCATAATTATATTTGAAACAACTCTTCAAGCATGGACAAAGGGTATCATCGAAACATAGCCTCTTTGGCAGACCTAATCAGTGGTACTTCAAAGAGAGACCTCAAGAACAATTTTTAGTGATATCAAACTAGAAAGTATTACCATAAAACATCTATGATATCTACTGTATTAAACCATTCATGAGATAAACAAGCTTACGAGGGTCTAGGGAGAAATTAAGAATTCTCTAAAATGACCTAGCAAAGGAAAATATAAAGGCAGTGAAGAACAAACAGAGCTAAGGTGCCTTTGAAGAACATTTCTTAGTCTAAAACCTTTTTCCTACTACAATATAGAAGCATGAAACACAATGATACATAAGAAAACAATAACTGAATAGAAGCACATCACCATTAACCAAGCTCAGGGATCCTGCAAGCAAGCCTTCTCCATCAATAAGAAAAACAAGTCGTTCATAAGCTCCACAACACCAATTTCCTCTTCAAGCTCCAAAAAAACCATTTATTACTCTCAAGAGTCATAAAATTCCAACCTTTTACAATAAGGCCCTCATGCTCTATTTATCTAGCAAAGGAGGGAAAAAACCCTAACTAGGGTTTGAAAATGTCAAAATCATTCATAAATGTCATTAATGCCCAAGAGACCATGCAAGGCCCAAGGCAAAAAATATCTCATCAAATAAATGCCAAAATAACTCCTAACACCTAATTTTGGATTGATTTTCCTCAAAAAACATTAAAACATAATTTTTTAATTAATGAGTGTCTTTTGTCTACTTTTGGCCAAAAACGCATAGTGAGGTCTGAAAGTGCAACGCCTTCACAAGAAAAAAATGGGTCCACTTGTAACCACGTTTTGGTAACCTTCCCGATGTCGGAATTTTCTCTGTGAAGGCCCGTTGGAGTTCTTGCTGAGGCTACTTTCCAAATATACCTTTGGTTTCTTGATTTAGATTTATTTACCCATCCAAAAGACAAAATTACCAAAACTGCTCTAGGCACAGTGCCAGCACAGGTAGAAAATGGGTCCACTTGCAGCCAAGTTTTGGTGACCTTCCCAATGTCGAAACTTGCTCTGTGATGGCCCATTGGAAATATTTTTTAGTATAATTTCCAAGTATACATTTTTTGTCTTGATTTAGGTTCATTTACCTATTCAAAATGAAAAATTACCAACACTTCTCTAGGCACAGCGCCAGCAAGGGATAAAATGGGTCCACTTGCAGCCAAGTTTTGGTGACCTTCCCGATGTCAGGATTTTATCTATGATGGCCCATTGGAAATATTTCTGAGTCTAATTTCCAAATATACCTTTTGTTTCTTGATTGAGCTTCATTTACCTATTCAAAAGGAAAAATGTCGAACGCTGCTCTAGGCACAGCGCCAAGCCTGAAAATGAGGCAGAAAGGTGAAAAATGAGGTGTTTTATGACCTTTTGAATGGTCAAAAATGCTCCAAATTCTCTGAAATTTAGTGAGAATAATGTAATATGCATGAGGATTCTAAAAATTCAAATTTATCCCTCTGAAGATGTCTGAGATGAAAGCGTAGCACCAAGGGTGTTGCACTTAGAGGCCTCCAAATTCACAAAAAACAAAAAATTGTCAAAATTTAATCAAATTTGGTAGACATCTCCCTTATTGGGTTTGAGAGTCCTGTAAAGAAGCTCGTTCCAATATTCCAAGGTTATCTTTGCCTTTTTCCTCTTTTATTTCCTGTAGCTTAGCATGGGCCTTCTTGAGTTTAGCCCTTGCAACTTGATTCCTCCAGGCATAATGTTGGGTCATCTTTCTTTGTAAATCAAGGCCCTTATTTGCCCTCTACATATGCTTGTGCTCATCCTTATAATAATCAATAATTTTTTGTGCCATGCCAAGGCTCCTTTGTAGGTCTTTAATCTTTGCATTCTCGCTTTGAAGTAGTATTCTATTGGCCCTTTCCTTGTCTTCATTTTCAATTTCTAGGTCAATGATGCCAAGTCCTTGTTTAAGCTCCTTCTTACCTTTCTTAGCTCTCTTAATATTTTGTTTTACTTTATCTAGCTGCTTGTTAGAAGTGGAAGGCATGGCCCCTTGCTTTTTTGAGGCAGAAAACACATGCCTTTCCCCCCTGTGATATGTCAATGGAAGGGGTTTAATTGTGATTACCTTAGTGTTTTCATCATAGGTGCCATCATTTGTTTCTATGCTATCCTCTTCATCACCTTGATTGCTTCTTATCTCTTTTCCTTTGATATCAACCTCATTGTAGGCCTCTTCATTGAATTGTGCACTTTTACTTTGTCCTTCATTATAGCTTCCTACCCCTCCACTGCTGTGATCTTTATTTTCATTATCACCCTCTTCACTTTCTTCACTGTCTTCATGACTCTCATGACTGTTTTCATGACAGTCATGACTATCTTCAACCTCTTCTTCATTTTATGCACTGTCGACATCTTCATTTGGGTTGTTTTCTACCTCTTTTTCCTCATTTCTGTTATGACTAGGATCGTCAGTGTTTGGACCGTCATTAGGGCTTTTGGTGTCACTGCTATTTTTATCTTCTTCATATTCTTCACTATTATCGTCACCTTCACTGTCATGGAAGTGCTTAGTGTCATTGTCATTACTAGCATCACTATCAGTTTCAACATTCTCTTCCTTTTTACTATCTCCTGCATTTTCCTTTATATGATCATGTATCTCACTGTTTTGATTTCCTTCATGGTAATCATGATTGTTGTCCTGATTGTCACCTCCATATATCTACATGTCCTTTGTCTCATGGCTGACCTCTTCCTCCTCATCACTAAGAGCCTTACTGTTTTCATTTATCCTATGATTATTTTCACCATCATCACCCTCATAGCTCTCAATCTCCATGTTTGCTGCTTCTTTTTGGCTTGCCTCATCATCACCTTCTTCTTCATAGTCACTCTTTTGCTCAATGCCACTTCCTTATTCATTTGATGCATTGAGAGAAGATGAGGAAGGGAGTTTTTCTTGAGGGGAGGAGAAATTTTAACTTGTTTGCAGGTCTTTGGATGTAGCTTGAAGGTGTTCCCTTTGTGTTTTTGGAAAATTTTGCAAGTGGGAGAGACTTAGGCGCAACACTTGCACGCATTTTCGGGTCCCTTCTGCCCTAAGCATAGCACCTGAATGTATTGTTGGGTCACTTCTACCCTAAGCACAGCGCCTGAATGCATTCAGGTTTTGTTAGGTCACTTATTCCCTAGGCATAGTGCCTGAACGTGTTCAGGTCCTGTCGGGTCACTTCTGCCCTAAGCATAGCGCCAATTGGTAGAGGGAATTTGGAGGCCTTCCTGGTGTTGGAATTGGGCCCGTGATAGCTCGTTCAAAATAATATCCTATATAATTTCCCAATATACCATGTTTTATCTGATTGGAGATGATTTGACCTGTCAAAATTTTATTCTCCCAAGACTAGTCAAAAAGTGCTGAGTGATGGTGCAGAAATGCAGAGTGCTGTTGCAGACAACTTTTGGAGGCCTTCCCCAACTCAAAATTGAGCTCATGATAGATCATTGAAAATAGATTCTAGTCTAGTTATCGTCGAACCCATCAAGTAAGTCATTTGGACACTCCAGCTATGAGAAAAATTGATTTGCCCAAGGTTTCTCCAAAACTACTGCAATTCTCCCGTGACACCTATATTTTTGACATTACTCCCAAACCATGACACCTGTGTAAAAACAAAAGGATTTTTTTCTTCCTGGACCTATGATGGATAAAAAATTCTCTCACTTTTATCAAATTCATCTCTGTTTGGTCATAAACATTGTTTGAAGAGAAATTGGCCCTAGGTGTGGCAAATGATTTGTCCTTTGGAAAGAATTCTTGGAAAATGATGTGGGCATGATGTCTATGAGTTGATATGGCTTTATGCCTGCTGATATGACCTTTTATCACTTCTGAAAAAGTTTCAAGCTTGTCCATTACCTCATATGCAGACTTT
The DNA here is from genome assembly GCA_034641835.2 of Pinus albicaulis. Classification (NCBI taxonomy): domain Eukaryota; kingdom Viridiplantae; phylum Streptophyta; class Pinopsida; order Pinales; family Pinaceae; genus Pinus; species Pinus albicaulis. Next base: position 63,377 of record JAXQQM020057934.1, read on the forward strand.
GAAACTGAATGATAGTCTTCTTTGGAAATGATGATCTTGGAACACATGAAACCCTAATTGACCTAGTGGGGGTTTCTTTGACCTCTCTTTGACTGAAAATTTTCTTGGAATCTTTAAGTGAAAAACAGAGTATTGACCAAGTGGTGTAATGAAGATCCAAAATCCAATGTACTTGATTTATCTAAAGAGCCTATAGAGATAGTTTCGAGACCATCAATGCTTGAGGCATCTAGGAAACATGAGAAGGAGTAAGATGGTTAGTAATCCTAGTTGGAAAGTGGAGGGGTGAGTTAAAGGAAAAAGAGATTATTGTGGTCATAGGTGGGAAAAATAGGATGAGGATGAGTGACATGAGCCCATGAGTGGTCCTTTAGGAGTGGTAGGCTAACCAAGGAATAGAAGAGTAGTGAGATAGTGAAAAATTTATCCTAAGGATAATGAAGGCAGTGAGATTTCTAAAACTCACAATATCCATGAATCTTGTTTCTAGAAATCTAGGACAAGAATTTAGTCATCTAAAAAATAGAAAAAATTATTGATAACTAACAGTGGCTCCACTTGGGGAGGGCAGCTCCTTTTTAGGAGGTGTCCAGAAATTCATATATCAAATCTCTGAGTTTATGAAGACCAATGCCTCATCTATTTAACATATTTTTCTTGTTTCATTTGCTGATGTTTCTCTTTGAAGTTATGATCTCAAGAATCTGAAAAACATGATTACTTCAACCTCATCTCTACCTACCCAACCTACTTTGTCTAGCATGTTTTCTTCCTTGGGTGCACTTAAATTGGCAAACCCTTGACATTATTTTCTTTTGAAAGCTAAAACAAACTATCTATTTGTACCCTTATTGCTTCCAAGATTTCAGATTATGCTAGTGAACTCTTTTTGTTTTCTACCTAGACTATTTTACTGTTAAGATTAAGCTGCATGACAGACTTCATTCTCTAAGCTGTTTACATGAAATTGAAAACATGATTTGAACCAGGATTAAGCAATCTAATTCACCATGGGCTGTGGCATAAGGACAAGCTGCACACAAACATTATTTTTGTACAAACAAAACTAGAAAGTATGAGGGTTGTGTTTCATTACTTTTTTATCATCCCTATCTTTCTCCTTGGTTCATATTTGATCATGGAGAACCAATATCTTTTCTTCCTAATCTATTCCAACTAACAAGTCAAGTTTAGGTGTTTTGACAAGTTCTCTTTCACTAACCTAAAATAAATAAATTGAAAACATGTTCAGCCATGATTAGGCTAGATGACTGAACAAGATTCCCTTTGAACAAGTAGTGGCATTTAGGCTTGCACACTTTTAGCATTACTATTTTTTTTGGGTATTGGTTTGTACCTCTTTTTCAAATCTTCCCTCTTTTCCATTTTTTCTTTGTATTTTTGTTTTTTCATTTTCGATCAACATTCTAAGATTAAAAACTAGAAAGATGCTCATAGTGCTGAGCTTATTTTCATTCCTATCTATCCTAATCAAACTTATATAATATATACATTCATTTGGTAAACTCTCTCTTCCAATATAACCAGTCAAGTAGATGATTCCATGCGTGAGTTTGTTTTAGCTCTTTGAATGTGGTGAAAAAATCAAAATGGCACTCCCACCTTACTAGTGTTTGAACAGTAGAGCCTAAAATGTTCTTGAAATTTTGCATCAAACTGCTATTGACATGTTTTACTCCCTCTTAAAATGTCTCTAACAAAATAGCAAAGGGATCTTGAAACAATACCTGAATGTGAATATTTGGAAAATAAGCTAGATCCAGGACTGCTTCTTCCTCCACTTGGCTAAGCTTGAGATTATTTTGGGAAAGAAACTCCACCTCTTCCTCATGATCATTAGAACTGGAAACCTCATCATAAATTGCAATTTTGTCTTCCAGCAAACCTTGATTTATTTCTTCTTCAGTTAGAGGAGGAGGCAATTTCCTTTTTCCTTGGATAAAACCACAACTGTTCTCTTTCTCTTGTGAAGGCTAGTCATAGGGATGAATGTCTTATTTGTTGTCAAAATAAATACCCAAAGATTGTTGACTTCTGATTGTATTAAATTTTTCTTTGATGAACTTAAAAGAAGCATAACAAAGAGGTGAAGACCCTTCCCTTTCTCCCAAACTTTATGCACTTTCTTCTTCACTGTGATAGCTAAGTGGTATTTGCTGATCACTATTTTTGAGCTGTTGAAAATGACTGTCTTTGTCCCACAAACTGATCACTGATTGTTCTGTAGTTTTAGCTTGAGTCTAGAGAACATAATCATCATCATATTGATCATACTTGGACATCTTATTCATAGGAGGAATGTCATCCATTATGCATACTAGATTAGCATATTGTTTCACCATATTAAAAGGAGAGTGTTTATGGCCAATAGCTTCTCCTTTAGAAATCTAAAATGATTCAAAGCACAAGGGTAGAGACTCAAAAGGTTTTGGCTCACCCTCCATTTCACGTTCTGTAATCCCAGCAACTACACTAAGATGTCTTAAGGGGAGAACCTCTGAATTTGGAAAAGGGTTTGCATTATCCATTTCTTCCCTTACTGTTTCTTTATAGAATTCCACCTTGTTTCCATTTGCAATTTTCTTGTAATGCTCTCTTAGTAGTGAAGCACAAGATATAGGAAGGTTTCTAGTAATTACTAGACAACTTTCAACATCTTCTTCTTTGTAATCTTGCTCAACATGCATATTTTGATTGTTATTCTTGTCCTATAATGACTGAGTTTGTTCTTCCCAAGGAAAAAGTATAGGTTGTTTTGAATAAGAAACACCAACCTCAACCTTGTACTCTTCCTCTTTCCTACCAAGTATATGCATCATTTTTCTGATTGTATCTATCAAAATCTCTAGCTTTACCTCTAAAGTTATTAGTTTCTCTTGATCTTCTTTGTCTTTCTCTATTACTCTTAGCTTTGCCTCCCTATTTAGTATGCTGGCTTCCACATTAACTGTAATCCTTTGAATTTACTCCAAGGTTGAAGGATCTATTTCTCTTAACTTGAAATCCATCTCTGGGTCAAAAACATTTGGATAGTGCAAGAGAGCCCACTCTAGGGGTGGCTTTATCTTAGCAGGTATTGCATGGTATACTTTATTGAACCTAGCTAAAAAGTGTTGTACCATCTCCCCTAGATGTCTTTTCAAATGGTTGTATTCCTTTATGATGAGAATAACATTTCCCATGATTGCCCACCTATCTAATAAAACTTGAATGACTTGATGAAAGTTGCTAGTGCTTGCAGCTGGAAGTTCCTTAAACCAACTCTTAATTTTTCCTTGTAATGATAAGGCAAGCATTCTAATATGCACATAATCTTCTCCTATTTCAAATAGGTCAAATAGATTCTCAATATTTTGGATGTGTTCTTCAGTGGTGACTTTTTATTTTTCTCCATCAAATCTGGGTAGTTTATTGGCAAGATTTGCTGGGAGGGCCTGGAGGATAGGAGGCAAAATCAAAAGCTTGTATCTTTCTGGGACCTTAGTGGGTATAGGTAGTGAAAAAAGATATTTATGATTGTTTTAGGTTTCAGCAAGAGCAGGAAAGGTAGCATGAGGCTCATGTTTCACTAGGTCTTTCACAGGTGTATCTGGGGTAGGCACATGTGTATAAGTTTGCTCATGGTATGAAATTTGAGGCTCAGCTTTTTGAGGCTTGAGATCTTTCCAATAATCAATGTAGATCTCATCAGTGTATTCTTTATCAGGCTTAAAGTAGGATACAACATAGTTATAGATAAAATCAATAATTTACTGAATCCAGTCTAGGCCTGAGTGCTCGTTCTTTCTAGGATGACTGGTCATGTTTTAGGTTCTTCCTCCAGTGGAGTATTTAGGTCTATGGAGAGTTGTGGAGTCGTCAGGTGGATGATGTTTATTGTTTTAAGGATGTACTTTTTTTCCACCATCAACAATTAAGGGCCAATCTAAGGATGTTTGTGGGTTTTCTGAGGTCCTAAGGTATACTTAGATTGTCACTGACTCAGAATGTCCCACCATGATCGCCATTATGTTAGGGTCCTATGATTTGTTAGATTGATGAGATAAAATGCATAGGGTAACATCATACCATTCTTTAGAGTCTTATGACCTAGCCTTCCTGGACTCAGAGAGGTCTCTCTCTATTTTTTGCAAAGGATGTGAACTTGTTTGCTTTAGGGTTTGATTTTAGGCTAGTTGTTAAGTGTAGGGTTTGTTTGTTTGTTTTTCTTGGGTAAGATGGTCAAGTAGAATATATGGAGTGAGGGAAAATTCAAGTCATTGGGGTATGGATTCTATAAAATGTCATGGGAATTTCAACAATGAATCAGGGAGCATCACAAGGAAAATCTAGCATGGTCAAATGGATTTTCAATGTTTGTGTGAAATGAAATGAACATCAAGTTTATGAACAAAGTAGGGAAAAGGGCAATCAAGAATCCTTTGTCAAATAATTAAGACAAGAAGGGACTTAAACACTATTTAGCATAAAGACGTAATCAATAGATAGGGCATACCAATAACTCTTTGATTCAACTGAAGCAAATAAGCATTTTAGACAAACAATCTCATGAAATATAGAAGGCGAGAAACTCATTTAACTTCTAGCAATTTCAGCTTCAAGGTTAGAAAAAATTTAAGATAAACAAATAGCTTTAATCAAAGAAGAGGTAACTCCTAAACATCTTTAATCATCGCCATAAAAATCTTTGAAACAACTCTTCAAGCATCGACAAAGGGTATGATCGAAACATAGCCTCTTTCACAGACCTAATCAGTGGTACTTCAAAGAGAGACCTCAAGAACAGTTTTTTAGTGACATCAAATAAGCATGGATTACCATAACACATCTATGATATCTACTGTATTAAACCATTCATGAGATAAACAAGCTTAGGAGGGTCTAGAGAGAAATTAAGAATTCTCTAAAATTACCTAGCAGAGGGAAACATAGAGGCAGTGAAGAACAAACAGAGCTAAGGAGCCTTTGAAGAACATTTATTAGTCTAAAACCTTTGTCCTACTGCAATATAGAAGCATGAAACACAATGATACATAAGAAAACAATAACTGAATAGAAGCACATCACCATTAACCAAGCTCATGGATCCTGCAAGAAAGCCATCTCCATCAATAAGCAAAACAAGCCATTCACAAGCTCCACAACACCAATTTCCTCTTCAAGATCCAAAAAAACCCTGTATTGCTCTCAAGAGTTTGTTGGGTACCGGATTTGTATACTTTCCTCTCCCATTTTACCCTATCTTTCTATCTCTTTCTACCATTATTACTCTTAAAGACATGAGGTAAAACCCTTTTCCTTATCTTTCATGGGATATTTTATTAATGAAGTATTTGTCATGGAGGTTTTACCTTTTTACATACTAACTCCGATATTTCTACAGATTTCGATAAAATAGGAGCGTTGCAGCCGTAAGTTGTGGAATAGCCTATCATCTCCAGTGTTTTCCTCATTTTTTGTTACAGCGTAATAGACTTGTTTATATCAGTTCCATTTCAGGCCTTTTCACGTTTCCCTTCTGGGCAACTAGGTTTCCGTTGTAACAAAATGTATTTTTGTAACTATGGAGTCACTGACAGGAATCAGGGGTTTCAAGAAAATTATATAAAGAGGCCCGTGGGCTATGAATCGGGGTTAAGCCCGTTGACATACATATCTTGTAATGAATCTCTTTTATCATTAATCGAATGCACAAAAGCTTGTTGTTTCTTCTGTAATTTGTGAGTTTACCGCAACCCTGATCAGAGAGTTGGGCCCACTCTTCTGATCAGGTGTTGTGTTTTCCTTTTTCTTGTATTGTTTTCGTTTCAATTTAATTTCCTTAATGTTGTTACAGTTTACATTAAGTTCTGTGAATGCCCTTTCATTTTGTACAGTTTATTTAATTTTTGTTTCAGTGGTATGTGTGTTATGGATTTAAACCTGTGATCTACAGCAAATCATGTGCTTGTATCTACATATAATTTGTCATTAGTATTGAAATAAATAATGCCTTCAGGTTGATAATTTATATGGAGAAAGGTTTGAATTATGTCCATATACGGACACCAACATTTTGGCATCATTGTCGGGGAAGGCTAATAGGTGCAAGAACGAGATCTGCAACATATCTCAAGGTCGCTCTCTCGTCTTGAGGAGGGAATTTATTGCCCAGCTTCAAGTCCTGAGCGTAAGTGCTTTGTGTTTTTCTTTCCTGATTTTTATTTTTTTCTATAGAATTGATCTCTCATCTTGGGGAGGGCATTTATTACCCTGCTCCAAGTCTTGAACATAGCATGCATTTTTTCTTTCTGCTTTGTTCTGCTTTTTTTTCCTCATTAAAAATTAATCCCTCATCTTGGGGAAGGTATTTTGTAACCCTGCCCTAAGTCCTGGGCATAGTTTCCAGTTTTTCGCTTTTATTTCTTGTTTTTTGGGGCCAACTTCTCATTCTGAGGAAGTTATGTGAATACTCTGCTTCAAGTCCTGAACTTCAATTTTTCCTTTTCCTTTTATTGTCTGTTTGAATCTCTTCTCTTGTCTCGGGGAGGAAGCTATCTGTCCTACTCCAGGTCCTGACTGATTGCGGATTTTTTTTTAATGAACCCTCTTCACAATTTGTATGAAAAAGGATCTGAATAAGAGGGGTAGAGGAAGACCCCCAAAGAAACGGAAGGATCTAGGAAGGAAGACATACATTCAGGAAATTATTGAAAAATCTATGTCTGAGGCATCATCCCATGCTGTTGTTAGGGTTAGAGTTCAAATGAAATTCGAAGGGTAGTCTGTAGAGAAACCAGTGCCATCCATCTTACCAAAAGGTGTTATTTCTACGGCAAAAGATTTAACAAAAAAGGTATCAATGGAGGAGATATCCTTATCAGCAGCAGAAGGGGAAGAAGTGGCAAGTAGGGGATTAGAAGAAATGAGCAATTCTAACTAGGAAGAAGAACCTCTAAAAGGGTTTTCACCCCAAGAGACCAAGGCAATGCTATAAAAATTCATGTTGCCGAACCAAACGATTTTTATCTAGTAAAGGAATTTTTGAAATATTTTGAGTCACCAAGGGACCAGCGAAGCATGGTACAACCTTATACGGTTGAATCACTCCAGATACCAGCTGCGGAACCAATCAAAATTCCAAGTGAGTATTGGAGGGTATTTATGGCACCCGTAAGTTCATCTACTGATTTTCCCATTGGAAATGTCACGGGTGATGCACCAATGAGACCCATCCCTTTAACAGCCCTGCCTAGTTTTCATGGGCTCCCTTCTGAAGACCCTGATACGTTCCTTTTTGAGTTTGATATTGTTTGCTGCAGATATTACTATATTGCTAATGCCCAGAAATTGAAGATATTTCCTGCTACCCTAAATGGTAGAGCCCTGAGATGGTTCATGGGTATAGGAGGGAGTACGATTACCTCATGGGAAGGAATGAAAGAAGCTTTCTTGGAGAAGTACCAAGATTACTGTAAGTCCCGTGACATTAAGGAAGAAATATTTAAATTTGCACAGAAAGAGGATGAAAATATGGAGGACTGTGTAGAATGATTTAAATACATATTGTAGAGGTGTGGACATACTGACCTAGACAAGGACATTCTGAAGATCATTCTTCTCCGAGCACTTAGGGAAGACTCTCTACAACTTCTGAATATAGTGGGAAAAGGGAATATTTTGAAAGAATAATTCAAAACTATCTGTGATTACTGTATCAAGTGTTCACGAGGAGTTGCAAGAAGTGGAAAAGGGATTCGGTTATCAAAGACTTCTGGTGGAGGGGTCACAAAAGCAGAGATTGGAAATATATTGGAAAATCTAAGGACCGATATTATGAGCACACTATTAACCCAGATGGATACTCTACAGGAAAAATAGAAGCAGATGGAGTAGGAAAAAACAATGGCCATATTCTACCCTCAGTGCAGAAAGAAACATCCTTTGAAGGAATGCCCGTTGAACACGGTGGAAGCCTGCGCGATCTGTGAACAGACTCATGCAACCAGTTCATGTCCTTTCTTGCCTGGGCTGAAAGCAGTTTTTCAAGGAGCAAGTGAAGAAAGCGTGGTGGACCATCTCTACTTCATGGGGAAGAAGAAGCCATGGCAACCTCGACCACCAACTATGAATCCAGGTATGTTTCCAGACCCATATCAATACTTTAACAATTTCAATATGGGTCCCCAATCTGCACCATTTTCAGCTATGTGGTCTCAATATCATTATCCCCCTTAGCGACAATGGGTTCCCCAGGCCAGTTCAAACCCTTCATGGAACCAGACCTGACGTGGACCCTCTCCTACTGGACAGTTTCCTCAACCTATGCCTCAAAAAAAACTTCAGTTGCCTTCCAATGTACCCCCAGGAAACCCAGCCATTAGACCCCATCTTCTTATCCAGCCCAACCCAAATCTGAATAATAAAGGGGTCCAGCAAACAAACACTTTGAACCTTCCATCCTATAGAATTTCTACCATGGAGCTCAATAAGATAAATCTATGGTCTAGCCAGGTAGTAGATGCACCTACTTCACCCATCATTACAGAAAAATTCGACTATGAAGATACATAACTAAACAAAGAACAGTGAGGGAGAATTCAGATCAAAATGTAATAAATCAGACACCTCCCCAAGTTGTTCCTAATCAAGGTCATTTAACTTCTCCTCCATACCTTGAAAGATTGACCTTGAGTAAGCCAAACCCTCAAACATAATTTAACTTCCTAGGGGAACTACATAATTTATTTGTTAAAATACACCTGTTACAAGCTATGAGGGATGTACCTATATACGCAAAAAATCTGAAATAATACTGCTAAAAAAAACCAGGGAGGAAAACTAAGGATCCATTAACCATTCATGTAGTGGGAAGAATATTCGATATCATGTAGGAAATATCGTGCCTGTAAAATATGAAGACCCTGGGAACCTGATTCTAATAGTATATATTAATGGGGTTGAAATCCCAAACATACTGGTAGATTTGGGAGCGGCCATTAACATTATCACTGCTGAAACAATGAACACATTAGGACTTGGAAACATTAAACCAACCCCTACTATCCTGGAACTTGCAGACAGATCCATGATTAAACCGGTGGGGAAATTAGAGGATGTGATCATTTCAGTAGACTCATGGCATTACCCTGTGGTCCTCCTTATATTGCAGACCTAATCTTCAATAGGTGGTCACCCATTGATCCTAGGAAGACCCTGGCTTTCAACTACAGATGCCTACACAGGTTGCCGATCTGGCCACATGATTATATCGAATGGGAAAATTACGAAGAATCTCAAGATTTATCCTCCTACAGAACCGAGCCCATATGAAAAATCATTACCTAGTTAGAAACCTCTACCTGTAGAAGAGCCTAAACCTGAGAATGAAGATGTTAGGCCTATTCTCACTATTTGGTAGGCCCTTTAATTTAAAACAAAAACTGAAGATGATGCGATTAACACTTTCATTAATGATTCCAGTTCTATTTCTGATTCAAATCAACATATTCTAGAATCTGCTATGAGCTGTGAGACATAGGAAAACATTGAACCAGAAGATGAAATTGAGGACATTCTTGTAACCTCATCCCACGATAGTACTCCAATCGAGATTGAACCAGGGAAAAAACTTAATATCAACCCAAACTTGTCTGAATCCCAGACAAAACATCTTTTGAAAGTCCTTCAATATCATCAGGAAGCTTTTTCCTGTGATTATACCGACATGAAGGGTATCCCTGCCAAACTATGCACTCATCATATTTACATTAAGGAAGATTTCCACCTTGTAAGACAACCTTAATGGAGGATGAATCCTGCTCTCAAAAATATTGTCAAAGAAGAATTACAAAAATTGTTGGATGTAGGATTCATTTAACCCATCTCAGATAGCCAATGGGTGTCCTTGCAAGTTATTGTTCCCAAAAAGAATGGTAAATGGCGGATCTATGTAGATTACAGGGAACTAAATAAGGCAACACAAAAATACCATTTTCCTTTTCCATTCATTGACCAGGTCCTGGATACTTTGGCTAGGAAGAAGTTCTTTTCCTTCCTAGACGGATTCAGTAGATACAACTAGATCCAGATAGCCTCAGAAGACCAAGATAAGACAACTTTCACATGCCCTTGGGGAACCTTTGCATACAGGGTCCTTCCATTTGGCCTGTGTAATGCTCCTGCTACCTTCCAGAGGGAAATCTTGGGAATATTTTTGGATTTGGACGATGATAGCGTTGAAATCTATATGGATGACTTTACCCCATATCGAAACTCATTTGAGGAATGGTTGACAAATTTAGAGAAGGTACTCAAAAGATGTAAATAGACCCATGTATCTCTGAATACAGTCAAATGCCATATGATAGGGGAAGGAGTAGTATTGGGACATTTTCTCTCAGCTGCTGGAATTCAAGTCGATCTAGCTAAAGTAGAGGTAATATTACACTTTTCAGTACCCAAAAAACCCACACAGGTACACAACTTTATTGGTTGTGCTGGTTATCACAGACGTTTCGTAGAAAATTTTGCTAAAATAGCACATCCACTGTTTCAATTACTAACAAAAGATGCAGAATTCTTGTGGACTGAAGATTGTGAGACAAATTTCATGAAAATAAAAGGGTTGTTGTGCATGGCTCCAATACTCAGAGGACCTGATTGGGCATTACCATTTCACATACATTATGATGCCTCTCAAATAGCAGTAGGGGTTGTTTTAGGACAAAAAATAGACAAAACACCATACGCAATCTACTATGTCAGCAAGAATTTAATTCTTACTGAGCTAAAATATACAGTGACAGAAAAAGAATTCCTAGCTGTCATTTAAACTGTCAACAAGTTCCAGCATTACATCATCAGGTACTCTACTATTGTCCATACTGATCACGCAGCAATCAAGTATTTGATGAATAAACCTATTACTCATGGCCATATTACAAGATGCTTTCTATTGCTTCAAGAATTTGATATTACAATAGTAGACAAGCCAGGAAAATATATTATAGTGGATGTTTTCTTATCTAGAATGGATAACGATGATGAGAGAAAACCCATAGAAGATAGATTTCTTAACGAACATCTTTTTTCAGTTTCTACTAAACCTCCGTGGTATGCAGATATTTCTAACTATCTTGCTACAGGGAAAGTGACTCCTCACTTGTCGTACAAGGAACAATGAAAAATTATCCATCATAGTGCTCAATATTCTTGGATGGTAGGGTACCTTTTTTATACAGGAGCAGATAAGAAGATCCGACGCTGTTTGTCTGAGGATGATATTTATAAGGTATTGAAAGCTTCCCATGATGGCGCTTGTGGAGGGCATTTTTTGGAAAAAATAATAAGCCATGAGGTGCTACAAATGGGATATTACTGGCCTTCCATTTTTTGTGATGCTCAGAATTATGTTAGGAGGTGTGATAGTTGCTAACGTATGGGGCAACCTAGCCCATCTGATGAAATTCCTTTGTAAGCACACGTAGTCCTCGAGCCTTTTGAGAAATGGGCTATTTACTTCATTGGACCCTTTAACCCACTCTCACAGCAAAAATTCCACATCTTGGTCTGTACTGATTACGTGACTAAGTGGGTGGAAGCCAAAGCTATTACGAGAGAAATAGAGCAAGTGGTCTCATATTTTCTATTTGAAGGATTTTTTTCTCACTACAGTACTCCAAGAGAGATTATTTCATATGGAGGAGCACAATTCACATCACACAAGATAGCAAAGCTCATGCATAAATATGGGGTCAAGCACAAAGTGACATCTCCATACCACCCCTAGGTGAATGGACAAGTGGAAAGAATGAAAAAGACATTGGAAAAAATTTTGACAAAAAATGTGGCATACCATCATCAGGATTGGGAGCAGAAGCTCTTGGAAGCTCTCTAGGCATACAGAACAACATGGCGGAATACAATTGGGTTTTCACCGTTTGAGTTGGTTTATGGGAAATCCCCGTTGTTTCCAATATAATTTGAAATTAGTACTCTCAAAACATCTTTGGAAGTTGGTTTAGATCTATCAGATGCCCATAAACACCGACTGGCTCAGCTCAATGAACTTGATGAAATCCATTCAATGGTTTTCCAGCGAACTACTGCTATCCAGTAGTAGAGAATGAAATGGCATGATAAGTTTATTAAAAATAAGGTGTTTCCAAGGGGAGATTGGGCACGACTTTATGACTCTCGTTTTAAGGATTTTATGGGAAATATTTGCACACGTTGGATGGGACCTTATGAGGTGCACGTTGTATTTAATAATGGAATAGTTAGGCTATTCACAATTGACGATACACGTGCTTCATTTATAGTCAATGGACATCGCCTGAGATTATACCACCGCCCGGCCTCTAAGGATGCTTTTATTAGACACCTCTCTGAGAAATCTAGTTTGAAGGTCATCAATGCGGAGAATCCTTCCTCTTCACCCTTGTAAAACAAAAAAAAACAAAAAAATTAAAATAAATCAATAATAATAAATAATAATAATAAATTAAAAATAAATAAATAAGGAATAAAGAATAAAATAATAAAATATTTGTTTATCTTATTGTCGTTTTGCATGAGTTACTACTAAGGAGTGAAAATCAAACAATATTTTTTTTCAAAGTATCACTTGTTGCTACACATGGTGTTGTTACTCAGTTTTTGCTACTCATGATGTTGTTATTTTGGTTGCTGCTACTCATGGTGTTGTTACTCGATTGCTGCTACTCATGGTGTTATTACTCGGCTGTTGCTACTCATGGTGTTGTTACTCGATTGCTGCTACTCATGATGTTGTTACTCAGTTGCTGCTACTCATGGTGTTGTTACTCAGTTACTGCTACTCATGAGGCTGTTACACCAGATGCTTCTACTCAATGTTGTTACTCCTTGATCGATGCTACTACACCAGATGTTGTTACCCGCACTGTTGTTACTCCAGATGTTGTTACATCGGATGTTGTTACTCGCATTGTTGTTACTCTGGATGTTGCTACTCTCATTGATGTTACTCCAAATGTTGTTACACTGGATTTTGTTACTCTGATGATGCTACTCGATGCTGACACTCCTGATGCTATTACACCGCATTGTTGTTACTCCGGATGCTGTTACTCCAATGTCGTTACTTCGATGTTGTTACACCAGATGTTGTTACTCTGATGGTGTTACACCGGATACTGTTACTCTGATGCTATTACTCTGATGTTGTTACACTGGATGTTGTTACTTGTACTACTGTTACTCCATCCACATCATTACTGCACCGCCATCCTACCAACCATCACTTCGTCTAGGTAGGCCATCAAGTACGCCTCCACGTGACTTTTACCAATTTAATTAAATATCCCATGTGAAGATTTTAATGTCGCGGATGGCAAAAATTTAAGTTGGGGGGGGTGGTGTTTTCACAGTCAATGAAGATGTAATAATTGCCTCATAAATCAGTATGACAATCTGCTCATGGTACACCTTATGACTCCCATCAACATGTGGTATCATCATTTAATGTGTATTAGGATTCATAAGATGCCCCGTCCACCCTATACAAAACAATTATAATTTTTATTCACCACACTTACCATATTATTTTATGATTTTTCTCGATTTTCGAGAATTACAGTCCATATTTACCATTACCACCTTCCATTTTCACTATGTTGTTTTTCTGAACTTGGTATCCACCACCTCGCCCAACGGTCTGCTATTATAGAGAGTGCTGCTACAAGTCTCCACATTATGGGTGGGCTGGTTGTGCGGCATGAGCCTAAAAACACAACTTCATTTTGCAACAATTCAGAGGTATGGAAAATCTTTGTTGACATGGGGTGGGATACCTACTTTGATAGATTGCAGGGGTTTAATGGAGGAATCACAATGGAATTCGCACTCAATTTAGAGGAGAATTATTCGCGAGTTAGAGGTCTGGAATTTCTTGCCATATAAGAGGTAATTGCAGAGGTTAGCGGGCTGAGACAATAGGGGCAGCAATGGTTTTCTCAGAAAGTTTCTCTCTCGAAATTTCCTGAATTTTTCTTGCAGGCAGGAGAAAGTGTCATTCAAATGGGCAGAGGATATGAGCGCAGAACCATGCCATATCCTTGGAATGAAGTTTCAGGCTTCGTAATAAAATACATTACCTACGAGAGTTGGGCCTCAATTATGTTCAAGTATCACTTTAAAATTCTAACACACCTTCGATTTCCATAGGATCAGGTGCATGCCTTAAACATGCCCTTCTTCCTATTGAAACAACTACATCATATGGCACAGTATGCTCGGTACTCTTGCCGGATGCTAGCACTGATTTCTAACCATGGATTGGTGCAATTATTAGTTGTGCATGCAATAGGAAGTCTTTGGGTCTCTTGGGTGGAACTTTGTGGGTCCTTAGAAGAAGAGGTAGCAGCCATTATTGCTGCTAGAGAAGAGGAACCAACCTCTCTGGCTAGTATGGTAGAAGAAGAACATTCAAAAGGAATTGATCAAGAGGAACCCGAGGAAATGGAAATGGAAGTTGATCAAGAGGAACCCGAGGAAGAAGAGATGATGGTTGATCAGGAGGAACCTGAAGAGATGAGAATGGAGGAGGTAATTGGCAACATAGCCAAGGCTGCCACACAAGAACAATCCTCACTTGAAAATCCCGAAGAAGAAGAAATGAGAATGGAGGAGGTAATTGGCAGCATAGACGATGCTTCCACACAAGAACCAGCCTCGCTTGCAGAACCCACAAAGGAAGAAATTATGGACATCGTGCAGGAATTCACTATTGTTATACAGTCATCGAATTTTGTCAATGAAGAAAAAAGGAGTGATATTGGGGACAGAGAAATGGCAAGTAATGCTGTTTTGCAAAAAACTACATCACCTGCCCAGAATGATATGGATGTTGATACAAGTGGGGGTGCTACACAAGAACCACCCCCAACTCAGCTAGAACAAGAGGATTCAACCTGCGAAATCAACGCTGGACCTCAAGAACTGGTACCGACTATGAAAGCAGAGGTGATTCATGAAGAATAGGAAGGTAAAGAAGGAATGAACAAGGAGGTTGATACTGTTCCACAAGAACCAATATCGACCCATGAAGAAGAAATGATGAGAAAGGGGAAAGAGGACAGAAGGGAAATAAGCCGCGGCATCGATGCTACTCCACAAGAACCAGCATCGACCCCGGTTGAGGTAGTAATGCGCAAAGTTCTGGTTCAAACCAGAAATGAAGGTGATGATTCTGTTCCCCGTTCTCTGTTCTAGTCCCTGATGCCTATAGGGGCGAGGGGATTCTGCTCGCCCAAAATATTAATGGAAGAAGTAGTTGTTCCCCTAGTGCTTAAAATTGTTGACATGGCTAAGATTGACCCAGCCACTACCGAACTAGAACACTTAGAGGCTCGCAAAGAAGACAGAGTTCCTGTGGAAACATCAGAACACAGAGTGGTCAATGAAATTGTTGACTAGATAGAAGAAGTTCCCAGAGGAAACATAGAGGAAGAATCCCCTAGAGATAGGGAGCCCAGCCAGAAGGGATTGACAAGAGAATTCATTGAGAATACCAGTAGCATTTTACCGCCTACTGAGCCTGTCATAGGTCTAGAAACTGAATTCATTGTTAAACAGGAATGGGTTGAACAGTTTGAGAAAAGAAGGTTACCTCTTAAGAAGAAGTATCAGCTGCAATTCAGTGAAATCATGAGACTAAAAAGGGAGGTTTGGGATTTTAAAAAGCAAGTTTATTGGTTTAAAAGGAAGGTAAAAATCTACAAATGGTGGGCAATAAAGCCGAAAATCGAGGTCACCACTGTAGCTACCTAGACTGGCCCGATTGAAGAGTTGTTTGAAGGTCAAGAATTTGTATTGGCCACTAAAATTCAGAAGTGGCAGTATGTTGCAAGAGACCATAAGAAGGAAACAGCTAGGGTTCGAGAATAGGCTGCCAGAGTCGTCATAGGATACATGGATCAGCTACACAAGGTGCGACTGAAGCAGGCCAAAAAAAAGGCCAGAATAGAGGAATTGGAAGAATAAGTGCAGTTGTTAAAGACTGATAAGGAGAATATGTTCTCCCTGGCACAACAGGTAATGGCCTGCAGACCTCCTACACATAGCTATGCCTTATTCCTTCATGAAAAAATTCTTTTCTTTTGTCTTGAAAGTATATATAAGGATATTTGGTACGAAATTGAGGACCCCATTCAATTTCTTCGTATTTTACAAATTCATGATATCATAAGGCAACACTTAATGTGCGAGCTCTACATGCATGGGTATTACTTAAGGCATGATCAGTCCTTTAACCTTGTTCTATTCATGGGGGGCATCCATTAAAGAGATTTCACCTCTTATACCATCAATCAGATTAAGTGGAGCAAGGCCTGGGATACATTTGCAGACAATCAAGACGGAAGGCCATTAATGATGAGAAGAGAGCATGGTCAGTACTCAAACATTTAGAACAAGCACTATACATTTCTACAGATTGAGGGTTGTAAAGAACACATGTTGGCAACCTAGAAATGGTGCACTGACCTATGTGTCGACTAGATTATGATGTTTCTCAAGGAAGCAATGGACAATTGTCATAAAAGGTGGATTTTGTCATCCTCAGCCGTCAGAGAACGAGAACCGTTTGGGGCACCCAAATTTTCATGGGATTTAGAGAGAATGCCACGTTTCGTGGCATGCATTCATAATTGTGGGGTCATATGGATGGGCTTAAGGTTTCAATTTTCCCTTATCTAGTTTCCAACTGAGCGGTATACTCCTGCATACAAGGTTGATCCAGACTGGTGGAAGGATGTTTTTTTGACAGAAGTATATAAGCCACCAGGAACAGAAATGGCTGCAAAGTATGACCTCACATAGATTCATGCCAATCATAGTCAGTCCAATACAGATCTAAGGAGACGACGAGCTACATGAGCACATGCAGATAGATTAGTTGGGGGGAGATGTTGGGTACTGGATTTGTATACTTTCCTCTCCCATTTTACCCTATCTTTCTATCTGTTTGTGCCATTATTACTCTTAAATGCATGAGGTAAAACCCTTTTCCTTATATTTCATGGGATATTTGATTAATGAAGTATTTGTCATGGATTTTTTACCTTTTTACATACTGACTCCGATATTTCTACAAATTTGGCTAAAACAGGAGCGTTGCAGCCGTAAGTCAAGGAACAGCCTATCATCTCCAATGTTTTCCTCATTTTCTATTATAGCGTCACATAATTGTTTGTATCAGCTCCATTTCAGGCCTTTTCATGGTTCCCTTCTCGGCAACTAGGTTTCCATTGTAACAAAATGTATTTTTGTAACTATGGAGTTGCTGAGAGGAATCAGGGGTTTCAGGACAATTGTATGAAGAGGCCTACGGGCTATGAATCAGGGTTAAGCCCTTTGATATACAGATCTTGTAATGAATCTTTTTTATCATTAATCGAATGCACAACAACTTGTTGTTTCTTCTGTAATTCGTGAGTTTACCGCAGCTCTAATCAGAGAGTTGGGCCCACTCTTCTAATCAGGTGCTGTTTTTTCCTTTTTCTTGTATTGTTTGCGTTTCAATGTGATTTCCTTACTGCTGTTACAGTTTATGTTAATTACTATGAATGCCCTTTAATTTCTGCAGTTTATTTAATTTTTGTTACAGTGGCCTGTGTGTTATGGATTTAAACGTGTGATCTACAGCAGATCATGTGCTTGTATCTACATATACTTTTTCGTTAGTCTTGAGATAAATAACGTCCTCGGGTTGATAATTTATGTGGAGAAAGGGCTGAATTCTGTCCATATCCGAACACCAATAGAGTCATAAAATTCCAAACTTTAACAATAATTCCCTCATGCTCTATTTATCTAGCAAAGGAGGGAAAAAACCCTAACTAGGGTTTGAAAATGTTAAAATCATCGATAAATGTCATTAATGCCCAAGAGACCATGCAAGGCCCAAGGCACAAAATATCTTATGAAATAAATGCCAAAAATAACTCCTAGCACCTAATTTTGGATTGATTTGCCTCAAAAAACATTTAAATATCATTTTTCAATTAATGAGTGTCTTTTGTTAACTTTTGGCCAAAAACGCACAGTGAGGTCTGAAAGCGCAGCGCCTTCACTGGCAGAAAATGGGTCCACTTGCAGCCAAGTTTCGGTAACCTTCCCAATGTCAGAATTTTCTCTGTGATGGCCCGTTGGAATGCTTGCTGAGAATAATTTCCAAATATACCCCTTTTTTCTTGATTGAGCTTCATTTACCTGTCCAAAATAAAAAATTCCCAAAACTTCTCTAGGCGCAGTGCCAGCACAGGCAAAAAATGCGTCCACTTGCAGCCAATTTGTGGTAACCTTCCCGATGTCAGAATTTTCTCTGTGATGGCCCGTTGGAAGGATTGTTGAGTCTAATTTTCAAATGTACCTTTTTTTTCTTAATTTAGCTTCATTTACTTGTTCAAAAGGCACAATTTCCAACACTGCTCTAAGCAGAGCGCAAACACACGCAGAAAATGGGTCCACTTGCAGCCAAGTTTTGGTGACGTTCCCGATGTTGAAATTTGCTCCGTGATGGCCCGTTGGAAATCTCACTGAGTCTACTCTCCAAATATAATTTTTTTTTTCATAATTGAGCTTTACTTACCTGTTAAAAATGAAAAATTCCCAACACTGCTCTAGGTGCAGCGCCAAGCCCTAAAATGAGGTAGAAAGGTGAAAAATGATGTGTTTTGTGACCTTTTGAGGGGTCAAAAATGCTCCAAATGCTCTAAAATTTGGTGAGAAGAATGTACTAGGAATGAGGATTCCAAAAATTTAAATTTATCCATATGAAGATGTCTGAGATGAAAGCGTAGTGCCAGGGGTGCTGCGCTTAGAGGCCTCCAAATCCACAAAAAACCAAAATTTGTCAAAATTTTCTCAAATTTGGTGGATGTCTCCCTTATGGGGTTTGAGAGAATTGTAGAGAAGCTTGTGCCAAAATTCCAAGGTTAGATTTCCCTTTTACCTCTTTGATTTCCTGTATCTTAGCATGGCCTTCTTGAGTTTAGCCCTTGCAACTTGATTCCTCCGGGCATAATGTTTGGTCATATTTATTTGTAAATCAAGGCCCTTATTTTCCCTCTCCATATGCTTGTGCGCATCCTTATAATAAACAATAATGTTTTGTGCCATGCCAAGGCTCCTTTGTAGGTCTTTAATCTCTGCATTCTCGCTTTGAAGTAGTATGCTATTGGCCCTTTCCTTGTCTTCATTTTCACTTTCTAGGTCAATGATGCCAAGTCCTTGTTTAAGCTCCTTCTTACCTTTATTAGCTCTCTTCATCTTTTGTTTTCCTTTCTCTAGCTACTTGGTAGAAGTGGAAGGCATGGTCCCTTGCCTTTTTGAGGCAACAAACACATGCCTTTCCCCCCTGTGATATGTCAATGGAAGGGTTCTAATTGTGATTACCTTAGTGTTTTCATCATAGGTGCCATCATTTGTTTCTATGCTATTGGGGTTACTATGTTTTGGAAGATTTAGCAATACCAAAAGATAAGACAACATCAAACCACTTTGGGATCCTAGGATCTAGCCCTCTTGGATCCGGAGAGGGATCTCTCCAATAGAACAAAGAACGATATATCTTTGAGAGCTCAAATGGGATTTTAGGCTAGTTATGAAGCACAAAGGGGGGTTTTAAATGATTTTGTTGAAGGGTTGCTAGGTTGGTTGGGAGATCATGGACTGGGAAAGAAATGGAAGGGAAGTAACAAAATAGCAGGATGTTTCAGCAAAGAGGATAGGCCAAGAAAGGTGCCATCCATTGGGCTATGGAGTCATGAAAGGAGATTACATGTGACAACTAGCCAAGGCTTTCAGAGAGAAAGTCATCTACACTAAAGGATCTCTTTAGATAGATGGTGGAATGGAACATTAAGGAAAGTAGGTGAAAGAAGGAAAACAACCCAATTTCTGTCTATAGATCAAGTCAGAGGTATTTAACTCCAAACCTGCTTGGACATACTCAAAGGCAGCTTTCAAAGAAGGGACAAAGGAAAAATAGAGATAAGTTTAACAAAGAGATCTTAGAAAGGCCAGCTTGTTGCACAAGGATCCTAGTGGACAGGGCTAACTCTTATCCCCATTGTTCCCAAATCTTCCGGCTTAAACCCAACAAGAACATCTAAGAACTGATCCATCCGATTCATACATCAAAGAGCAGGCAATAACATCCACTACACTGGTTAAATTGACTGAAATCAACCCTCAGATAACACATTTAGCAGAAAACATTGAAGGCAAGGAGAGTAGGGACATAGGGTACCTAACAAGGGTAAATCCTATGCCATATTTCTGATGCAAGCCCAGAGGAAAATGAAACAATATGGGAATGTAATAAACAGAGTTAGAAAAACATCACCAATAGTAATAGACCAGGATCCTGTGAGATGTGCTTGATTAATGATGCAAAACCAGTCATGTACACTCAGCTCAATGGTTGTTACAGTCCAGACTTTCTCCTCCCAACCTACTACAAAGAAACTACTCTGCTGCTCCTCCCAAGACTGTTCTAACAGTCAAATGAATCCCTCTAATGGCAAAAATCAGCCGAACAACAGTGGCTGAACAGCAAACTAACAACAACCTTTCATTATGTTCTCGGGGATTCTTTATAGGAGAAGAGGAAGAAACAGAAGTAGGTGAACAAATAAATGAGTCTCATTAAGACAGGATGGTGGAGGCAGCCGAGCCCATTCTACTTAATGGCTATATGCAGCGCTATGTGTACTCTGTAGATCGGTTTGGAGATCTCTGTCAGGCCAAGATTGACCTCTGATATGTTCTTTAAGTCCTCTGGCTGTTTGGACTCTGTGGTAGCCTTCTGAAATAAATGAACTAGTGGGATGATCTGCATGCTACCCCATACTCCATAACTGCGGATAGGCAGTATTTTAAGAAGCCCCCATCTGTAACATATGTTAAAGGCTCGAGGAGGCATGGAGAGTGTTGTAGGAAAGGTGTATGCCTAGAGAAAAGATTACTCTGTTGAATATTAAACACAGATATAAATATTTGTGTGTGCATTGGTCTTCAACTGCGTATTTTCCCTTGAAAGCAGGGTTAATCATCAAACATAACAATGACAAGAATAAACCCCCTTTGAATCTCTTCTGCTGGTCCGCAGGCGAACGTTGAAACGGCCTCTCTGTGTTACCTTCACAATGAAGTAATCTTGTTACAAACCCAGGCAGTGATGGCGGAGACATGCTATGGAGGCCCGGAGAAACAGTGGCGGAACAGTGAGAGCAGTGGGAATAATGGAGAATGGTGGAAGGAATAGTGTAAAAGCCAAAAGGTTATACGTTTGGGGGAAATACATAGGGAATACATGAAATGCCATGAATTGGATGGGTGTGATTGTACGAGGCGGGACCCATACGGAAATCGCAATCGCAATCTAGAGAGGGAGCGGGGCGGAGTGACAAACACAAAATTTCTGATGCGGTGGGTATAAACCCTTTGTAAAACCGAAATAATACAAATTTTCAATTAACAAAGGGAAAGGCCTTATATTATATGAATGGGCAGAAGGGTAGTACGGTGGGCCCGAGGTCTAATCGCAATCGCAAATCGAGAGTGGAAGGAAATCGCAATTGGAGGGAGCTAGGGATGACACACCACAGAACTTCCGATTGCGATTAGGAAGGACAAGTGATAGCCGTTGGATCAACGGAGAGATGGACGGATAAGATCTGTTTGGAGCAATCGCAATCGGAGGGAACAAGGCATGACACATATTAAAACTTCCAATTGCGATTAGGTGGGGACAGCGATGACCGTCAGATCATGTATCAAATGGATGGACGGGATTAAATCGAGAGACGGTGGGGAAGGCTTGCGATCAATCGGAGGAATGGAGCGATCGGGGGGATCGGGGAAAATTTTGCGATCGGAACATTCAAAACACATGTTGCGACTAGAACAGACTTTGCGATTGCAATTGGCCTGCGGCGGGGGTTAATATAATACAGAAATTTTATAATAAAGTTCTATAATATGTAAAGAGGGAATGGAAAAAGGGGAAGTGGTTAAGGGGCAGACTATAATAAACATTAATATTGTTTATTATAAAGTCTTTTACGGGTATGGTTGGGGAAGTGGTTAAAATCGCATATGTACTAAAGTGATTTATAATGTCATTTATGATCGGAAGAAAGGGGGGGAAGAGGGGTTTAGCCCTTTTGCAAAGTTAGAAAGTGGGTTTTGGGCCCATTTAATGTGATTAAACGGTTAGGGAGAGGAAACGATAGAGGAATAAGGGGGGGAAATGGCCAACAAAGGGTAGGGGAAGAAATTAAAGGGGATTTTGGGAGAATTTGCAAGGTAAGAAGAGGAATAGAGGGGAGAAAAAGTAGAGGCTAAGTGGAGGGTGAAATGAGAGGAAAAAGAGGGGCCTTTGGACATTCTTCTTCATAATAGAGAGGCTTTATCATGGAAATCAGCAGAGGGGTTTTCATCAAAGGACAAAATGCACAAGGAGGCTTCAAGGATGATGTGTCTTCAGGGGAAATGCACTCCTTGAAGGCTTAATGACATCTTAGCCCCTTATTTTCTTGTCAAAAAATTTATGGGGGGTTAACATATGCTATCCTCTTCATCACCTTGATTGTTGCTTATCTCTTTTCCTTCAATATCAGCCTCTTTGTTGGCCTCTTCACTGACTTGTGCACTTTTACTTTGTCCTTCATTGTAGCTGCATACCTCTCTACTACTACGATATTTATTTTCATTATAACCCTCTTCACTTTCTTCACTGTCTTCATGAATTTCATGACTATCTTCAGCCTCTTCTTCATTTCTGCACTATCAACATCTTCATTTGGCTTGCTTTCTACCTCTTTTTCCTCTTTTTCGTTATGACTAGGACCATCAGTGTTTGGATGGTCATTAGGGCTTTTGGTGTCACTGTTGTTTTCAACCTCTTCATCTTCTTCAATATTATCATCACCTTCACTGTCATGGCAGTCCTTAGTGTCACTTTCATTACTAGCATCACTATCAGTTTGCACATTCTTTGCCTTTTTACTTTCTCCTGCATTGTCCTTTGTATCATCATGGATCTCACTGTTTTGATTTCCTGCGTGGTCATCATGACTATTCTCCTGATTTTCACCTCCATCTATCTCCATTTCCTTTGTCTCATGGATGACCTCCTCCTCTTCATCACTAAGAAACTTATCTCCTAGGCTTATTTTCACCGTCATCACCCTCACTGCTCTCAATCTCCATGTTTTCTACTTCATTTTTCCTTGCCTCGTCATCACCTTCTTCTTCATAGTCACTCTCTTGCTCAGTGCCACTTCCTTCTTCATTTGATGCATTAGGAGAAGATGAGGAAGGGAGGTTTTCTTGAGGGGAGGAGAAATTTTAACTTGTTTTCAGGCCTTTGGATGTATCTTGAAGGTGGTTCCTTTATGTTTTCGGAAAATTTTGTAGGTGGGAGAGACTTTTGGCTTAGGCGCAGTGCCTACGCGCATTGTCAGATCACTTCTACCCTAAGCACAGTGCCTGAATGTACTGTTCAGTCACTTCTACCCTAAGAACAGTGCCTGAATGCATCCAGGTCCTTTCGGGTCACTTCTACCCTAAGCGCAACGCCTGAACGCGTTCAGGTCCTGTCGGGTCACTTCTGCCCTAAGCGCAACACCAATTTGCAGATGGAATTTGGAGGCCTTCTCGGTGTTAGAATTGGGCTGGTGATAGCTTGTTGGAAATAATATCCTATCTACTTTCCAAATATACCCTTTTTTCTCTAATTGGAGTTTATTTGACCTGTCAAAAGTTTATTCTCCCAAGACTGGTCAAACAATGTTTAATGATGGTGCAAAAATGCATAGTGCTATTGCATGCAACTTTTGGAGGCCTTCCCCAACTCCAAATTGAGCTCATGATAACTCATTGGAAATTTCATCCAATCCAGTTATCTTTTGACCCATCAAGAAAGTCATTTGGACACTCCAACTAAGAGAAAACCTGGTTTTCCCAAGGTCACTCCAAAAGTGCAGCAATTCTCCCATGACACCTGTAGTTTTGACATTGCTCCCAAACCATGATACCTGTGTAAAACCTGAAGGATTTGTTTCTTCTTCGAACTATGGTGGACAAAAACCTCTCTCACATTTTTCAAATTCATCTCTTTTTGCTCAGAAAAATAGTTTGAAGCAAAACTGGCCCTAGGTGTGGCAAATGATTTGTCATTTGGAAAGAATTCTTGGAAAGTGATGGAGGCATGATGTTTATGAGTCAGTATCACTTTATGCTTGATGATATGACCTTTTAACACTTTTGCAAAAGTTTCAAGCTTTTCCATTACCTCATATTCAGACTTTGAAAATGAATGATAGTCTTCTTTGGAAATGATGACCTTGGAACACATGAAACCTTAATTGACCTAGTGGGGTGTTCTTTGCCCTCTCTTTGACTGAAAATTGGCTTGGAATATTTAAGTGAAAAACAAAGTATTGAGCAAGTGGTGCAATGAAGATCGAAAATCCAATGTACTTGATTTATCTAAAGAGCCTACAAACATAGTTTTGAGACCATCAATGCTTGAGGCATCTAGGAAACATGAGAAGGAGTAAGATGGCTAGTAATCCTAGGTGGCAAGTGGAGGGGTGAGGTAAAGGAAAAACAGAGTGTTGTGGTCATATGTGGGAAAAATAGGATAAGGATGAGTGACATGAGCCCATGAGGGGTCCTTTAGGAGTGGCAGGCTAACCAAGGAATTGCAGAGTGGTGAGACAGTGAAAAATTTATCCTAACAATAATAATGGCAGTGAGATTTCTAAAACTCACAATATTCATGAATCTTGCTTTTAGAAATCTAGGACAAGCATTTAGTCATCTACAAAATAGAAAAAATTACTAATGACTAACACTCTGCAACACACTATCTCCCATTCAGGGGTGCATTGCTCCTGTGACCAACCAAAAATCATCGTATTTTTGTCTTTTGCAATTCATTTCAATGTCTTGTTTGCTAAGTTTTCAAGTGTTTGATTGCCTCTAGAGACCAGATTGCTTCTACTATCTTGCCTCACTTTTGATGTTTGTTTGATCAATGTTTCCTTTTACTTTCTTTATCATTGTAGAATAACTCCAAAGTTTAAAATTTACACTTGATCACTTATTTATTTTCAAAAGAGGAGTTGTTGTTTCAGTTTTCATTTCTATGGAAAGTATCGATTGATTTTTTGTGCATCATATTTTATTTTTCATTCATTAACACTTAAAAGGAACCAAAAATAAAAACATGCATTTTCATATAGGGATTGTGAGTCCTGCATAGGAATAGTTATGGAATTTACATTTTGACGTGATCATTGTTGATTGCTTACAATCTAATTGTTGTATCCCGTGTAGCTAAGATTTTCATTGTTGAAATTGAATCGAAACAAATGCTTATCATCTTTATTGATTCTAGGAATGTTAAATACATCTCGCGGTGAACCTGGAAGAAAAAATTATAAGCAAGATAAACTTAAACTTATCTGAATTAACCTAAGGGAGCATTGTCACTTAACAATAAAATTTAGGGGTCTAGGCTAGAGACGTGTTACCGCGTCATAAAACATAGCAGCTATCATTAATTTCTATGATACATTCTGAGTGTGATATCGCATTCCATGTACCTTTGGGTATATCAGACGGTGTTCTAGTACGTAAAGTATAAGGGGATGCTCTCATTGTGAAGTTTCGCATTAGACAATGCTAATATGGATTGGGCCTCCACTTACCATCGAGCATAGTTGTGAGGACAACATTAGGGTTCTTACTATCCATAGGTAACCAAGTTGGCTGACTTGTACACTGTGATACACCGAACACAACATTCAGGGAGATTGCATGCACATACATAAGTTTTTGGTTTACTAGGGCAGTATATTGTAGTTCACAGTTGCTTGGTAAAACTTTTTCCCAGAATTACCCTCTTTTTGTTTGTTTGTTTTTTTTGTATTAAAATAAATCAGCAATCGTGGAAGAAGATGAACCATTTCCTCGTCGTTCACGTACAACAGCGAATAAACCACCTTTACCACTAGAAGCTACACCTAGTAGACGAAGGTGAGCACGTCCTACCGAGTTCAGTACTTTTGGAACCTTTGGTGCTACATATTCATCTAATTTAAAAGATTCATATGATCCTTTGAGTACCAAGTCTCGAGTCATTTCTACTGATCCCAATTTATTTGCTACTGTCAAGACGGAACCCTCACAATTTCCTGAGGACACTAAAATTTAATCCAGTGAAGCGTCAAATACAAACCCAAAGTTGTTCAGCCGGATGTTGATCCGGAACCTATTTTTCTTTTACCATAACATATTGATCCCGAAGTTGAACAACAATAATTTGTTCCCATGTCGGAATATGATCAACCGGATCATCCTCAATCATTGGTAACTATTGAGTCTTCCTCTTTACCGTAGATTTTACCGCTTATAATTTATCTCGGGCCTGACGGTGAAGTAGTTCCACCTGGTTTTATTTTAATAGAGGAAGAACTTCAAGAAGAGACAACCCCTTCAACTCCAACTCATTTGGCGGGGGGGGGGCTTCATCTTTATCCATATTTTCCACGTTTGACCTACTCTACTCCTGTTGATCCTATTCAATCTCAAGTTCCGTAGATTGTTTATAGTATTTACTGGGTTATTTAACCATGGTTGAGATAAGAACCCAGACTGTACCATCTGTTACAGCTACAAAATCATCTACTGTTGCTTCATTCTACGACACCTGAATCTCATATTTATGGTGGTCCATCCATCCCACTGGGATACCAAGCTTTGAATGAGACATACTCTGGTGTCTCCGCTAGTCCATGGACTTCACCCATGTCATCACCTGGAATTTTATATGGTTACTCTCTTACAAATACTGAATGACCTGGTCCTTTATTGACATGATCAGCTCAATATTAGGCTGGTCAATTCAATTACCATCCATCTTATGCAGTATTTGTTGGACTCCCATCATATGAAATTCAATATTTGCAATATCCTTATACTCCATATGCTGGGGGGAAATATATGTTCACACCATATGCAAGTACTCCTTCGTTTTTAGGTCAATCTTATGTTGGAATGCTTGTTTTTCAATGGCAGCCTACCTTGCCTATTTAACCCCAAACGGTTGTGTATCAATATCAACCAATTCAACCTGTTGCATCCATACCTACTACGCCTGTTATTAATTCCTTGGTTGTTGCTCAGTTTACTCAGGCGGGTCCTTGAACCCTTAACCCTCAAGTTTTTGGTCTATAGACTCCAGCTTCATAGGTTGGTACAACAACCATCTGTATCAGTAATTTGATAACCACATGCTAGTTTACCCTTGTCATAGGCTTCTATTGGTCTCGTTTATTCACAACTTGGTCCAAATTATCCTGGCAGGCAACAAAATTTTTATCAAATCCGATGGAAGCCACACCAACCATTCCAACATTATCAAGCTTATCCAAGTCCTAGTCAACAAGCCTATCAAGGGTTTGGTCAACAAACATACCCCTATCTAGGTTATAAATAGCAGAATCCTTATGTTGGTGCGCAAAGGCCTATTGCCCAGGAAATTCCATCTTACCTTGGTTACACTCAACCTGATCTAAATCGATAGTTGTCGTTTGTTGCAACATTAGAGTTACCTGATTTAAACCAGCTCACTAATGATCTAATTCATTATTTACCTTGGTGGCTGGTGATTCCTCATAAATTATCCTCTGATATTCTGAAATTCAATGGAAATTAAGGAGAAGACCCGTCTACACACGTTATGACTTATCATTTATGGTGTTCATCAGACTCCTTGAATGATGATTCTGCTATACTTCCTCTTTTCCAATGAACGCTCACTAGTCTGGCTGCGAAGTGGTATATTGAATTACCACGAGCTTATTTCGATAAATTTACAACTTTAGCCACTACTTTTTTAACTCACTTCCAGTTACCCATCAGATATGAAACTGGAACGAAACCTTTGACCAGATTTAAACACATAACTGCTACTAATATATCAGAACATATACATGAGTGGCATCGTCATCATCAAATGGTTAAAACATTTTTTCATGATCATATTTTAGCTGAGTGGTTTATAAAGTCCTTGTTTCCATCTATCACCGAGGACGTGGCCAAAGGTGGTGCTGTCACCGAAGAGAAATTAATTTCCCGTGCCCAGAATCTGGATTTCATTTACACTCAGTCTGGCACACTCTATGAAAATATTTTGAATGCAACGCGACCAAATTTTCTTGTTCCTACTTCTCCATCTAGTAAGGGCATTCATGCCAACGATGGTGTGATTGGTTCTGCTAGCACTCCATCAGCAAGTCGACCATCTGGTTCTACATTTGTTGTTTCAAATAAAAACACTGTTGCATCTGATCTTGTGTCTTCTTCTGAAATGCATGTCATGTCATATGACAAGGGAAAAAGTAACAAACAACATGGAAGTAAGAAGAAGGGAAAAGATAAGAAGAAACAAAATTATCCCCTGTAGGAAAAATCATCTGATTCATCTGGTTCTTCTCGGAAACCTCATTACCCTTGTTTGATATGTAATGAGGAGCATTTTATGCAATATTTTTCTCACCGATCATAATTCTTGAAGCTTCTTAAGACTTCTACCACATCTACAGTGTTGAAAAATCATTTTCTGAACACGAAAAACACATATGGATGCTACAAATCCTGCTTATAGTTCGTAAGTGCTTATGTTATCCGCCACTAAGCCCAAAACTGATGTTTTGGTGTCTACTCAAAGAAAACATTACAATAATCCTCTTTCATCATCGTTGGTGTTACGAATCGACTACTACTTTAACTTCTACTTCATCGATTCCAGCTTTGCCACATATTATTCCTAAGTTAACAATAAATGTGCCGAAGGCAGTCGTTCTTAAATAGAATTTCAACCCTTGAGCTCATGCAAATGAAAATTATAACGTAGTCGAAGATATGGCTAAGTCACCTTCTGTTATGTCAACGCTTGAGGTTCATCACAATAGCCCTCCAAAAATCACACTTTGTTGTCGGCAATTGGTGGAATCGATTCAACGGATTCTAATCTTGTAGTCTTTAACCATGCAGGCTATGTGCCACTATTTCGATTAAAATTAGCATTTTTGATCCAAGTAAATGTCCTGAATCACCTCATTCATCGGACTATTATTGATGAAGGTGCATCTACTTGTATCATGTATATGAGTTGTTTGAAGTCGCTTGGCTCGCAAACTTATCACAAACACTTAAGATGTTGAAAACTTTTGATGATCGTACAAATAAGCCTTGTGGAATTCTCAGTAACCTACAAGTCGAACTAGGGGGAAAAACTATTACTATTGATGTTGAGGTCGTTGACAGACCCCTTGACTACAATATTTTACTTGGAGGACCGTGGGTTTACCTATGGTTGCGGTTGTATCTACTTACTTTCACATGGTCATTTTCCGCCATAAGGGAGGCATCACAATCATCGATAAACTCACCTTCTTTGCCTCTCGTTCCCAGTCACCTGGAAGTGTTATGTTCATTCACGGACCCCTGCCATCTCTTCTGAACATTGTTGTAGGAATATTTAAGGATTCTTCCATAATGGGCACCTTTTTCGTTACCGTCGCCTACGACATCGGCGGAAATCACAAAAATAGAGACCTGCAATATGATATCTTCCACTTCATCTGACTTAAGGAAGATACCCAATGATTCTAAAATAGATAGGATGGGTGAAACTATGTTGAGGATAGTTCTTTTACTGTGTCAACCTCATTAAAAAATGAATCAGGTCTTGAGGATAGTTCTTTTATTGTGTCAACCTCGTTAAAAAAATGAATCAGGTCTTAAGGATAATTCTTTTGTTGTGTCAACCTTGTTAAAAAATGAATCAAGGCATGACGATGGTTCTTTTACTGTGTCAACCTCATTAAAAAAGGAATCAGGTGTTGAGGATAGTTCTTTTACTATGTCAACCTCATTGAAAAATGAATCAGGTCATGAGCATAGTTCATTTTCTTGTGTCAAACTCGTTATAAAATGAAACAAGGTTCCATGACCATAGTTCGTTTCCTGTGTCAAGCTCGTTAAAAAAATTAATCGAGGTCATGAGGGTAGCTCTTTTACGCATCAACCTCGTTAAAAACTGAATCAATTCATGAGCATAATTTCTTTTATTTGTGTCGAGCTCGTTAAAAAATGAAACAAGGTTCCATGAACATAGTTATTTCCTGTGCCAAGCTTGTTAAAAAACAGAAAAAAAATCCTCTCCTAATTAAGTCGAGTTTTTCATCTGATCTCGTAAATGAGCCTTCATTCCATCCACCTATTAGTAACCAGTAGTCTACTTAAGTGAATGAAATGAAGCTTGGGGGGGCATATGCTCTTGTAATTTATGCTTGGGGGGCATTGAAAAAAACCTTTTTCAAGCATGGTTTTCTACGTTTCAAGCTTGTATAAAAATGAAACCACTTTCAAGCACGATTTTCTATGTTTCAAGCTTGTGTAAAAATGAGACCACTTTCAAGCCAGATTTTTCCTTTGTTTCAAGATTGTGTAAAAATGAAACAAACCTATTTCAAGCACAATTTTTCCTATGTTTCAAGCTTGTGTAAAAATGAAACTACTCTCAAGCATAATTTTTCCTATGTTTCAATCTTGTATAAAAATGAAACCTATCTCGATTCCATTTCGGTTATTATTTTCAAGACTCGTTAAACTCATGAAAATCCCAAGCTTCTTTTGCTATTATTTTCATGCTTGTAAATCGTACATGAAAATGCCGAGTTATTTCCGTCTTTTCCTACTCGTTAATTAAATTGAAATTCAGCGATATGAGTACACTTTTATCACTTTTTCGAACTCATTAAAACTTATGAAAAATCGAAACCCTAGAGTGCTCTTTCAGCTCTTTTTAGACTCCCAAAACATGAAAATATTTCTAAGCATTTGTTCTTTCAAACTCGTAAAAGGAATTGAAACGACATCTACTCAGTATAAGTTTAACCTTTTTTCGGACTGAGATAGATTATTTATGAAAAAGGAAAACCCTAGTCGAACATGGCTAGGAGGTTCTCACAAGTATTATTTTATGCTTTTTTGGATCTAAGGGTCAATTTTACGAAAAAAAACTTGTAGAATATTCTTTTCATCCGTTTTTCAAACTCTCTAAACATGAAAAAGAACCAAGTTTTCACTATCGTTAGACTCGTTAAAACATCAAATAACGACAGACTTGTCCATCATGACAAGATCAAGTTTCACCTTCACTAGACTCGTTAAAACATCACATAGTGATGAATTCACCCGAAGGGCAGAATTATACATCAAGCATATGTTATCCTCCTCAAGCTTGTTAAAAAATAAAGAGGTATGGTTAGCAATGATTAGGGAAAATTGGAAGGGGATAAATCACTTTATGGTAGTAAGCCGTTCTTGAGCATGACACTTATTCACTTCATCTCCATTGACTTTTGGGTTGGGTATCTGCTTGATGGTCTATCATACCTATGCTCTATCACACCATCCATCACTTTGGTTTTGGGTCAATCCTTCCAACTCATTAAGTGTTGTCAATATATTCAAGAGAAGTCACTCAGTAATTCCTCATCCTTTGCAATATTGATAAACCTTCATTTCATGATCACAATCCCTGAACATTGCTTCATCAATTAAATTATGTCTCTAAAATAATTACTCTCGTTTTGTGTTGTTGATAGTGGATACAACAAGGCCCTCCTGCGAAGAGTCACTTGCTATCGACATCATCTCATCATCCAGGAATTTGACTTAGAAACAACCGTTCAGTACCTTGGAGCTTGCATACATCAATGGCAGGTTTCTCATTTTCGATGATAGGTTGACATCATAGGCTTTTGACCGAAAAAATTTGTATGGTGTTCGACATAAAATCATCTATTCACACCATGCATAATGTACTGCAGTACCTTGAGATTCATTATCATCATCGCTGGTTTCTCTCGGGTCTTTTAACAACTTACATCATTGGCTAGTAATCAGATAGTGTCTTCCCATGTTCGACTTCAGATCACATATTCGCATGGTTAGACTCATACTTAAGCAATCGAGTGAACGATATAGAAGACCACAGATCTAGTTTCATCGATCCAGGGCTGATATTTCAGGAGTATTACCACATCATCCGTACGATGGTCTTTACATAGATGGTCATCCTATCATGAGTCTATATTAGTAGACGACTTTCCACTACAAGTAAAATACCCTCTAGTGGATGTTTTTGAGGAACCCCTTAACAAAATACCCCAGACATCCGTTTCTAGCGGAGGTTCCTAGAGGAGGTTGGCGGGCAGAGGTTTTTGCGGATGTATTTTGTCCTGTGCTCTTATCACCGTAAAACGTACCGGTGCATTCAACACGAGAAAGCACCGGTGCAGTTAAAAAATTGGCACACCAGACACCGTGTGCTCCGTACACACCTATCGATGTGTTGTATTTATGTAGTGCACTATTAATTTACATAAATTCTGCACTGGCGCCTCATAAAAAAAGCGCGAAAACTGAAACCGCCCAGGTTGCCCTTAAACGCATCGGGTCGCCAACGCACTGAGCCTCCCTGAAATCCCCGCACACTAGCATAGGGTTAAATAAATGAAAAATTATGGCCAAAAAACCGCACAAAACATAGGCACACTGGGAACCATGCGCTCCTAACACACATGCCCGGTGCATCATATTCCTGTACAACACCGATTCCTTACATCTCTACCACACTGGTGCTTCTAAAAAAGTGTATGAAAACATAAACCACCTGGTGTGGAATAAAGGAAATGCACCGAGGCACCCATAAACCCTGCACATCGACAGATGGTTAAATAAAAAAAATTACAGCCAAAAAACCGCACAAAACATTGGCACACCGGAAACCGTGCGCTCCATACACACTCGCTCGGTGCCTTTAATTAAGGAACCACATTGGTGCGTGTCAACTAGTTAGCACCAGTGCCTCATAAAAAGTGTGCAGAACAGAAACTGCCCAGGGAAAAATGACGGAAAAGCACCGAGGTCCCATAAACGCCGCGCACCGAAAAAGGGTTAAATAAAAAAAAATATATGGTCAAAAAATCGCACAAATCATTGGCTCACCGGACACTGTGCCCGGTGCGTCATATTAATGTAGAGCACTAGTGCGTTACAGTTACGTCGCACTGGTGCATCATAAAAGCATGCAAAAATAGAAACCGCTTGGGGCAGCATACTACAAATGCACCGGTACGCCAATAAAAACCCCGCGCATCAAAACAAGGTTAAATAAAAATAAAAATAAAAAATTATGGCCAAAAAACCGCATTTTTCACTTTTTTCAATGCTACAAAGCTCTCAAGCATCGGTGCAAGTTATCCTTGTTTGAGCCACCCTAACATCCATGCTCCCATTGCACTTATTGCACGCACTGTTGTTGTTCATTGCCACCAATCTCCAGCTTGAATTTTATAAAACAGTGGACAAATTGTCTTTTGCAAATTCTACAGCCCCGGTAAATGTACAGGTATTTTTCTTGTTTTTCCATAATTAAAACTTTTAGCAAATTATAATTTCAAAAAAACATAAAATTAACCATTAAAAAAAAAAAAAATTGTCACGTGGTGCGCTTGAGCTGTTTGGCTCGCACCAGTTTGCGGTGCTGCCTGTAAATTTACAGGCCACACCACAACCAGTGCTAATGGTATCTGCACTGGTTTCAGGGTAGTACCACGAGGTGCACCGTGTTATTTTAAAAAAATTTAAAAAGTGTGGTGCGGTCATTTACCAGGCCACATTGTTGACAATGTGGTATCGTGGCAACTTGGTGCATTGACGGAATTATCCGCCCCGGGGCGCGTAATGTTGTCAGTGCATCGTATACCATAATTCAACATTGTCAACGGTTCGACCTGGTAAACCGGTGCTAAGGGTATCCACACCGGTTCTGAGGCGGTACCGAAGGTGCACCGTGCTATTTTAAATTTCTTTAAAAAGAACGATGCGATCAGTTACTTGGCTGCACCATTGACCTAGTTTAATAGTGGTGATGCAGTGCGTTGACCAAAATAACCGCCCTGGGACGACTATTTTTTTCTAGCGCATGACTTACCGTATTTGGCCTGTGTCAACGATGTGGCCTTTTAAAATATTGCACCGATGACTATGTACGGTGGTAGGAGGGCGGTGTGCTAACTTAGATATACACCCCGAGGCATATAGTGTAGTCAGCGCACCACCCCCCTGACACCGCACGTAGCGAATGGTGTGCTAAAAACATTTTCTGGAGCACCGCCCCTGGTGCGCTGAATATCATTAGGTGCACTTTATCCGGTGCGCTCTGTTGAAAGACACACCGGGACAAATGCATGACTGTGTTTTTGGTGCACTGACTTTTGTTTTATTTATTTTTCAAAAAATATTTATATACGTATATTTCTAAATACATGTGTCATTTAATAAAAAAATTGTGTTTAATATGTCAATCAATTAGAGACGTGAAAGGAGAGAAGAGGGGAAACAACAAGAACAACAGGAGGAACAGTATAAAATGGTTCACCTGTTGGAGGCAAGAGAGAGGGAGAGAGATGTGTACCCTCGCCCTATTACAGCAGCTACGTAGGGGCTCCTAAGGAAGGAAGGCCTCCTCAAGTTCTATGAGGAGGCCACTTCCATAAAGTCCCATAGTTTTTTTTGAGACATCTTATCCGAAGGTGGAATGCCCAGCGATAGGATTTCCGAGTTGGTATCAACTAGTGGTACATGCCCATTGAGGAGGATGTATATTTTATTACAGGGCTATC
This sequence comes from Pinus albicaulis, assembly GCA_034641835.2. NCBI lineage: Eukaryota > Viridiplantae > Streptophyta > Pinopsida > Pinales > Pinaceae > Pinus > Pinus albicaulis. The sequence continues at coordinate 98,200 of JAXQQM020057934.1, forward strand.
GAGGAGAGAGGTGGATTTTCCCTCGTTCCCCGAGGTTCCAGCTGGCTATGTGGTAAGGATTTAGTTAGTTTACTCCCAAAGATACATTGGAGCAAATTTAGTATCTCCTGCAAATTTTTGAGTCGCTAGAGGGAAGTTACGTATTAGTGCGTTTAATCGTGAGGAGGTCGAATGCCTCTCACTTATCATTTTGACCATTTCATACAACACCAGTGACAAGAAATGCATTAGTTTCTTTCTTTTATATTATGTTGATTCTTTATTATAGCAGCCATGACTTTTCAGGTGGTCTGCCATTTTTTTGTGGCAGTTCTGTACAATATTAGATAGATGTCGTGCTCATGCACAAGGGAGGGTCAACTTCCCTTTTTCTTCAGAGCTTTTATTTTTATTTTTTGAGAGGTTTCTAGAGACAAGGCCTAGTTTTCTTTAAAGGCCTCGTAGGCCAATTACTGAGGCACGTATGCACATGTGGGGGTAGGTGATGCCCAAGACGAAGGAGTCTCTATTTCCAGCGAGGATATCGGATGATGCACTGGAGTTTCTAGCCAGTGTTGATGATCATCCCTTCATTCTAGTCCCCTGTCCTTATGAGAGATTGCATTGGCGAGGGTGTGCCAACATCCTCTTCACAGCCGATGAGCTGCCATATGATAGATGTAATATTACACTTTTATTTAAATTTATTCTAACATGTTCTTTAACTTGTTTTTATTAAATTCTGTAATGAGATTGTCTAATTATTGTTGTGTACTTGTATATATTTTGCAGACATTTGCTCTTTTTATGGCGAGGAGATGCCGCCACCACCACCTGATCCAAATGTGGATCTTGATGACGATGAGGGCATGTCAAATGCTGAGGATCATCAAGAGGCTGGTGCAGATTAGAGACCTGCTCCTGCTAGTGCGTCGATGCGCGGTCGACTTAATGATGCTAGATACAGGATGGAGTTGGGTGACCAACTCATTGCATTGATTTTTGAGGCGGCATCAGGCCCGCTCATTACAGATACATAAAGGCCGATGATAGGCTATTACGAATTTGGAGAGGCATGCCGCGTGACATGTACAACCTGATGCAGCATGTCGTAGGAGTTACGACAAATTTTACATGATTAATGAGGATTGTTGCACGTTACGATCAAGTTGCAGCATGTGATGGAAAGTCTGCAAGGCGCAGCATACCATCATCTCATGATCGTTCACCTCGCGTCCCGCCAAATGAGCATGAGCCTCCACTAGCATCTAGCAGCAGTCATCATGGAGATAAGGTTGGACCTTGAGCCACTAATATTGATATTGATGTTGTACTACCACCAACTGATCCATGACATTTATATTATAGTTGTATATTTTTAACATTATTCAGTTATATATATATGGTCCATGTATTTTATGTTCATGTTGTAGTTGTACTTAATTTACATGTTGGTGATCATCATGGTGTGTATGTTGCTAGGTCATGTTAGATATGTTCATTTAATGTGCAGCTTGCAGATAGATGTATATGTGATAGCATGAGTTATTTGACATGAGATGTATATTTGATGTTTATGTTGTGATGATGTTAATATATAATTTTAATTGTGTTTTGTTAGATGATCATGATCACGATGATGCAGTTAGCGATTTTGAATGTGTTTTTTAGTCAAATATGATGTTTTTACGATGGTTATCATGAACGTGATGTTTATTAATTAATTTACTACCAAATGATCATGATATTGTAAAATTGTTATATTTGTAATTCTAATTGTATTTAAAATTCTAAAATTGTAATTTTAATGGTATATATGTAAATTTGTAAAATTGTAATTGTAATTGTAATTTTTAAATTTGTAAAATTGTAATTGTAATTGTAATCTTTTAATTTGTAAAATTGTAATCGTATATATGTAAAATTCTAAAATTTTAATTGTACGTGAAATTGTAAAATTGTAATTCTAATTCTAATTATAATTATAATTGTAAATGTATGTAAAATATTTGTAAATTTTAATTGTATTAATGTGAAATGAATTTATTAAATTTTTTAAATTTGTAAACTTGTAAATTTTAAATAATTGTAAATTAATAAATCTAGAATAATATGATTTATTGTAACATAATAAAGATGAAAAAATAATGCAAACAAATTCATGTACTTTAGAATTATCATTATTTTATTATGATCTTAGATACAAAAAAAGAATTAATTGATAAAGTACGCCATTGATTTTTAGATCAACATAATTGCCAATTATCAAGTGAATTATTGATTTTAACATTAACACAATGCAAATCACCAATTAATTCAAAATACATATTATAATGTTTCGAAAAACCCATCTTAAAAAGTATAAATATTGATGAAATAACACATGTACCATATCACTCTTGGTTCTCATGATCACCCTCATTATCTTCTAGCTCACATGGCATGATAACACTATTGTTCTCAAAAATATGTTTTGATCTAGGGTCATGTGTCAATACGAACCACCAATCCCTATCCAACACATCTGGGTAAAAAAACACCTAGTTGCAGTGTTTAGGGAAAACATAGGGCTCCTTAGCTTCATCCCACATCTTTCTAGAGTTGATACATATCAGCCTACTATCGTGATCTTCCTTTACATTATTCTGATCAAAGGTGTACCACCACTTGCACCTAAAAATAACACATTGGAAAGAAGAAAAATCCACTTCAATGATCTCTTGTATCTTTCCGACGTAACCTAATGTCCCTCGTACTAGGTTTTGATCATGGTGGCTAGATCGACTAGATTGATCAAACTCGACTTCCACTCCACAGTATTGTGTGATGTTTCTAGTATCAACATTTTCTGTGCAAAATGGTGTCCATATGCCCACATAGATGGGAACAAATGCACCTATTATAAAAAAAAATAAAAAAAATCATAGTTTCATGTGTCTTATAAATAATAATCCAACAGTTAAAATATGAAATATAGATGTCTTAATATAAGTTTCAAATTTACATATAAATTAAAAATATTATTACTGAGTTGTTTCACCCAATCCCTACGTTTAGCGCATCCTCTTTAGCACGCGGGTAATGACCAGTAGCACCATATTTCTCTCTGACTTGGTTAGCAACCCAACTGTTGGGGAATAGTTCTGGCATATTTTCTTTTGAATGATCGGGATAAGGCACACTTCTACCATTCAACCATCTGAATTCTTTCCTATCACTATCCCATTTCATCCTGTTTTGTTCGTACAATGCGACCCATGGTTGTGTCGCTTCAAAATTGTAAAGAACTAATTTATTGATTGCTTCAATTTCTGCATTCATTGATGAAATAAAACCAACATTATATAGTACTTAGAGATCAAAATATACATTATATCGAAGTTCAACATGAATATTAATTACATTTTGTAAATTTGAAAAATTATAAGTCTCTTACTCTTTATCAAGTGCTTTTTTCCACTCGTTTGGAGCAACTCTCCTTCTTTTTTGCCTTCATCCATTTCATCGTCCAAAATTGCCACACGTGGTCTGTTGTCGATCTATTTGATGTAATCACTGACATAATAGAAAGACTCATACGATATGTAACCCTCTGCCATAGACCCCTCAGGTTTTTCCCTTTGTCGAACAAAACCTTTCAATCTCTTCATGTACCTCTCTAAGAAGAACATCCAACGACAAGAAACAACCCCAACTAATTCAACCTCATCTACTAGGTGGATTAGAAGATGAACCCGTAAGTCCATGAAACTTGTCTGCAGTTCCTTCTCAAACATACAAACAATCTCAACTATCTCTTGATGCCACCGTGGAATGCTAGCCACATGAATCTCCTTTGACGTGATCCAATGTAAAAATGAAGATAATTTAGATATGGCACGTCCTAGGTCTTGAGGGAATTCATGTTTCACACACCCACACACGAACAAAGGATAATGACACTGCAAATTTATAAACACGTGCAATAATCTACAAAATTAGTTATGTTTTATGATCCCTGTGTTATCACCCAATTTTTTTTTCAAAACATCATTGTGTAAAGTTTGTTTTTGTTCATGGATCAAAATTGGGTTTATAAGTCAATTTAGGATTTGATCGAGGGTAGATTAGATTTTTATAAGTTTAAATCCCATCCTTAAGTTCAAATAAAGTCTTTTTTAAGGTTCATTCATTGTCAAATATCCATAATTTCCATTTGTGGGTCATTTCCTAAATTTTCATGTCAAAAATGGTCAATTATCCAAGAAACCTCATTTTCGTAGCACCACTAGTTCAAAAAAGTTAATTTGTGCTACGAAATCACTAACAGTTTCGTAGCGCAAACAGGGAAAAATACACTACAGGCACTATGAAAGCGCGGTTTCTAAACTATCTTGTCATCTGAGCTGGAAAAGGTCAGAAACCATTGGGAGATGGTAAGTTAGTGGTATGATGAGTCAATTAACGATGAAATTCAATGTACTTACCCACGTTGCAGTTATCATTGTCATGATATGGTATGAATGAAGCATCATTCAGTTATGAGATGATATTTTAAATTCAAAATCTTACCTAATTAGTCATTCTCGTTTCCTTTGCCTCCATTCGAGATGTCTGAGCACTGAAGTGTTAAAGCCAAACCTGTGGCTATTTTATACAAAGTTTTTCTTCAACCTTATCAAGCGAGGCTGATATAAATTAATCAAGCAAGGATGTTGTTTCACATTTTCAAGCGAGGATGATTCAATTAATCAAGTGAGTCTAACGAGATTTCTGAGAAGCATGGTAGAGGGAAAGAAAGTTCACAGAGGTGGACACTGCTTAAGGCATGAGCATGAAGATATGAAGGCCATAATTGAAGACCCAGTAGTGATGGAGGCGTTTATAAGAGTAGGTTGTCTTCAGTTTTGTGAAAAGTTGTAGGGTTGCCACACACAAGTATCCAAAGAATTTTTTTTGAACTTCAATGGAACAACTACCAAGGTTGGGATGCTAAAGGTGTCAATTACACCAGATATTATTGTTGTTGTTACAGAGATACCAAGAGGTCTAGAAACTTGGTTCAAAGGTTTCAAATTTGATATGGAGCCATGTAAAGAGTTCATGAAGCCTAAGTATGCAGATATGGACCTCAATAATGCTATCCCTAGAAGCTGCATCAAAGACACTTATGCAAAGTTGTTGCTCAACATTCAGAGGTATTTTACATGTGAAGTTAGATATCACAAGGTTTACACATATCATTTCAAGCTGCTTCTGCATTTCACTGGTAAGATTTCACTCGATTTTCCCTTTTATCTACATAGGAGTCTTGCAAAAATGGCTGATAAAGTACAAGACAAATCCGAAGGTAGTGAAACATCCTTGTTTCATCATGGTTTAATGAAGTTATTGATTTTATATGAGCTTCAGAAGATAGGAAGGGATTGGTCATCCTT
>JAXQQM020080808.1:0-17944 GCA_034641835.2 Pinus albicaulis
TGCTATTGGGTAGTGTGTTTACCAAACTATCTACCCTGGGGTGGTTAGTTTGTTTAACCCACCGTAAAAAAATATTTCCTAGTTGCGTGGTGCGCAAACATTTTTCATGCACATCGAGCGCGGTGCATGATAAAGTAGTACACAATGGTAACGATGTGTCACTATTTTTTTGAGCGCACCAAGTATTTTCTTTCAATAAAAAATTATATAAATATATTTGTAAATTCATTTATCATTTAGTAAAAAAATTTATTTAATATGTGAATCATTCCACAACGTTAATGGAGAGAGCAAAGAGAATAACAAGAACATATGGAGGACCGTTATAAAGTGATTCAGCTATGGGAGGTGTTGTGGATAATCTGCATATCCTTTTTTATTCTATTTTGAAAATTGAAAAATAGCAAAAAAATCTGAAATTTCAAAAAGCATATGCTATAGTATAATGTATTTATATTGTATCATAAAAAATGAAATGTTTCTTCGAGCTCGCTGCAGATTAAAGTTTATTGTTAAGCTTTACTTGAATGTATGTTACTTCATGTTTAAGGTTCGAGCAACTCTCCGAACGGGAGTAGTGATCGTTTAAGATTGAAATCGGATGAGTCAATGCGGGGGCGCAAAGAGCTCATTAATTACCAAATACAATGCCCCCACAGTTGACTGGTTTGACCGCGAGTGAGCCGTGATCAACGGCTTAGATTCATTGCGGGGAGTGCAAGTCGAAGTTCACCACTGTACTCTAGGAGCCCCCACAGTGATGTCATAAAGCGAGGTGGAAGACAGTTGTACCCCACGTCAGTGGTTTTACACATCATCTTGGTCATTTAATATGGGTTTTACGCAACTATTAAATAATTTCGTATCCCGTTTTAAAATCACTTGTAGTTCTTTTCCTTTTGAGCCGTGTCGCCGTCACCTTTCCGTTCACCATCCGTTTTCCGTTAAGCCATGGCAAAACGAGTCTCTCTGTCTGGTTCGTCAAGCCTCAATTCCCTCATGGACAGTGAAAAAGACGTCCAGGATACCATGTCTTCTGTCAATCATCCCTTATTGTATCATCAAGTGACCCTAAACGCTGAGAAATCCCCAGTCTTTTCCTCCATGAAGAATTCCGGTATACTATCCGCCTGTATCCCAAAAGCCCATTTATTTCCCGAGTTTATCTCATGGCTAATCTCTTCAATGTATCCTCGTAAGTGCTTCATAATGAATTCGCAAGGAAAAAACGTTTTGCAGGTATCGACGCAGTTAATTCGCTAAGCATTATGCTTTCCTAAAAACGAGTCACCACTGTAATTCTCTGAAGATTCATTGACTCGTTATTTTGAGGACCTTTCAAATGAAGAATTTGATCAATGTATGTCCTACTTGAGATCAAATTCAAAGGAAGCTCGACTAGAAGGAGAAGAAATTAGTTTGGAAGTGTTCGATGCTAAGTATAGACCAATTCTGAGATGCATTGCAGAGATTTTGGGCAAATAAAATGACCATACAGTTGATAAATCAGTATTGGGAATGTACGCGCTGATGATGAAACTAGGGGTTGTTCTCGACATTCCATCTTTCTGGCAGGAGATTGTAAATTCTCAGTTGATGACCTTTCCTCTTATAGGTTTCTTTAAATTCCCGTCATTGATTGTGTATTTATTTTTATATCAAAATGTTGAAGAATTTATGAGCTTGGGGTTGAATATAGTTGATGTTAACAAGCAAAAGCAATCAGTTTTATTTTGGACTGACATGACTAGAAAAGAAGGAAATGAAGCAGGGTTATTTGAGTTTGCTAGTCATTATATGTCTATTGCTTATAGAATTTTGAATGGAGTTCCTACTCCATGTTTTCTACCAAAATCCTGGGAGTTTCTACAGTTAGGACCTAGTTGAAGATTTGGAGATTGGTTTGTGTTTGAATAATATTCAAAGATAAGATTGCATGGAGCTAGTATTGAGCCTTATAGGCTCCCGACTTTTGTACCTATGCGGCTTTTCACCTTGGAATTCATAAGACAGAGCCTTAATGTGGATCAGGTGCACTTTCTTCCCAAGAAGAAAGGTTTTATGTATAAATTTCCTATGAGTGTGGGACCTTTCATGGTCAATATGAGGCAAGCTTTTGATGAAGTTTCTAAAATGTTGGAAGAGACACATTTGCTACTAGGAGAAAAATGGTCATATGATCTGTATGGAGTGATTTCCTAGAGAAGAATTGAGAATGGATATTCTGCATTTTCTCACGTAAGTAGATCTGATCAAGAGAATCTGGCAAACCCAGGCGAATCAAATACATCAAAAACGAGTATTCAAACACCTGTTATAACTGAAAGAGAAAATAAAAGAAGTAGGGATGATGTTGTTGAAGTAGATGATGAAGAGCCGAGAGAGGAAAAGAGAACTAAATTGGCTGAATATCATTCTTCAAACTCACCTGGTTTTACCTTCCATATCAATGAAGAACAAAATGTCCCCTCTTCTTCTAGAGACCATGCGCTTTACTCAGAGAAGATGCCTTCAGTCAAACAAATATTTACACATATTTAAGAAAGAAATCATAGAATAAAAGCTAATGTTGAGGCTCAGGCGGAGCATCATATAGCTGCTGGTCAGACTGGGTTGTTGACTATAATGGACCTTGAAAAGGATCAATTCAGAATGGCTCTAACACATCCAATAGGGATGTCCCTTGGATCTTCAAGCAGTTTCAATGAGGTAAATATAACTATGGATGTCAAGAATATCCCACTGTGGGATAAGATGAACCTTCATATGTAGACTAGACAGTTAATTGTTAATGATTTAACCAAGACTAATGCCACAGCGGTTAAAGCTGAAAACATGCTTGCAAAAGTTATCAAATAGTTCAAAATGGAAAAGGCCAATTCAAGGGCCTTATCAGTTCAAAACGAAGAGTTAAAAAAGATTATCATGAAGATTGGTGTGAATCCGAATGACAAGGCTGCAGTGCAGAAGCTCATGAAGAGTGTAGAAATAGAGATATCCACCCTAAGAAGAAAGCTGAAGTTACCTACTGCAGAACATTCAATGGCTGCAGAAGTAGCAGAGGTGGAAAAAGAGAAAGAAGAATTGCGTCAGCAATTGTTGAAGAAAGATGAAGAGTTAACTAAAGTAAAACAGACTGCTATTTCATTACAAAACCATATTGAAAATCACACTTGTACATTTGTTTTTCCTACAGGTAATGCAGACCCTCAAGCACCGATTGTTCAGCTCAGTACAGAATTGAAGATGGCAGAACGAGATCGAAAGCAGGCTCAATCAGAGCTAGAAACGACCACCAAGATCATGCGAGCACTAGAAGATAAAGCGAATGAGAACAAGCGGAAATTACAATAGGCTGAAGATGAAATTAAAGATCTCAAGGAGAAGTTAAAGGGTAATATCTCACTTATAAAAGCTAAAGTTATCATTTGGGGTGAGATTATTTCAGAAATGAAGTCAAATTGGAATTCCCTGAATATAGTTGCTCAAGAGAAAAGCCTCATCTCAGAACATGAAGAGGAGATATTATCTGAAAAGTAGGCGGCCATTAAAAGAGAAAATTGGGCTAAGAAGTTTATCGTATCATTCAATGAGGGACGAAGAAATTAGAATGTTAGGATATTAAGACGGATACTTTTATCTTGAGAAGTTAGCAAGTAATTAATAAAGAATGATCTTCGGAAGGTTGCGGAGAAAGTTGCGGGAATCAAGGAGACGGTGAGAAATTTGATATATCATTTTGAGCAAATTGATCAAAACGGGTTTACCTTCATCTTTGGTGAAAAATATCATGTCATGGAAATTTTATGAAGATCAGTTAACATTAGCAAAAAGTAAGGCAGATAATAGACACGAAAAGACACAGATCTTAAAAGGGGAAACCGTGTTTAACTTCTTGCATAGGCATTTCAATTTACTATGGATGGTGAAGACTCTCTTTATAGGAAAACCTACACAGTCAAATTGTGGCGTTCAGGATAGAATATCAAAGTTTCAAAAATTCCTCGACAACTCAAAATGAGCTATGGAAGAAGTGCAAGCAATTCTCAATAGATTCAACAAAAGAGGTCCCAGCGGCTCAACCAAAAGTAGTCGTTGATTCAACAACCGCTTCAGGCGCAGTTGTTCTCATAGATTAGAAGTTTTCAAATTCTCATTATGCTATTTCTCAAAATCATGTAGATGTAATAAAACCTTTTTGAGGCATGTGCCTCCGTAACAGTCAGTAGTTCAAGCAGTTAGAATTAGTTAGGGCAGTTAGAATCAATTTCATTACTGGAAACTGACTTGTGATACTGTATTTAAAGACAATTTCAAGAAAGACAAGGGTTCCGAGTTTTTGAACCTTGAAGCATAATTATGTACTGAGAATTGCAAATCAATGAAAGAAGTATGCAAGTTTCTATTATTCTGTTTATGTTGAAAGTTTATCCAGTTTACATAATGTCTTCATATCTATGAATGAAATAGAGTAATTTGAGCATCGGGTCTCTTTATACATGTGTATTTAAGAGTTAAACAAACCTTAATGTGCGCTCCTCTATTTTAACTTTATCTTTACATAATTCTTCTGGATTTTAAAATGGTAGATTCTGTTTTAGACAGCATATCAGTTTGAAATCCTCTTCTCATTTTCTTCCATCCATTCATTTCAGCATAAGTGGAATATGGCATTGCAGAAACATGTATGGGTTTGATATTTGAAGGTTACAGAATCAATGTTTAAGGGTTTTAATACAGAGACAGATATATAATAATCATTTGTGACACAAACAGATAATGTCTTAAGCACAATCCTTTTCACAGCTAAGGAATTGTCCCTTAAGGTACAACATTAATTGGTGTCGTTGCCGAGGACGAAGATTCGAAGATTTTCCCTGGGTTTTGTTTTACATTTCCTCTGGTTGTTCAGAGAGGAGGAAATAGTAAGCTGTGTTTGTTTTTAAATAGCTCTAGCTCCCAAGAAACCTCACACGAGGTCGGATACCTCTCAACAAAAAGTTCTTGTTTTGTCTGATCCTGAGAAGCTCGTCTCAAAGAAGAGCCAGAAACCAAAAATAGTTGACACACCAGAAGTTACACTGCTTGCACCAGGCAGCAGTTCACGCACTCTCTCATCCAAGAAAATTTCCAAGAAACTCATTTTCTCGGAAGGAGAATCATCACCTTCATCCATTCATTTTCAAGAACCTACGTTAGAAGAGCAATCTTTGGAGTTTGTGTTTTTCCCTTTTACAGAAACTCAGCCCCATACAGCTGCCAGCTCTTCTGCAATCGTTCATACTCCAACTCCTATATCAGTTGTTCCACCTCATTCATCCCCACCTACAACTAGTATTCATTTTACCCCCGCTCAAGGAGCAGTTAATCCAGGCATAAACATGGCGGCCCCTGCTTTCTTGATGAATAGATATGCACCATTAAATCTACCCCAACCACTGCATGATATGCCTCAGGAGTATCTCAAGTTACTCCCTAGATTTACTGGTGAAGATGAAATCACTGCACAAAAGCACTTGCCCCTGTTTTGCACATTTGCTGAGAATTTAAATGTTGAACATTTGGACGTTGTATTGAGACTTTTTGTTCAGTCTCTAAGTGGAGAGGCAAGGAAATGGTTTAAAGGATTGCCCAATGGTTCCATAAATGATTGGGATGGACTAGAGAGACGTTTCACCGAGAGATGGGGTGAAAAAAGGGACCATGGTTATTCTTTGACAGAATTCAATGCAATAAAGAAGAAATCCGATGAAAATATGAGTGATTTTGTGAAAAGATTTAACAAATTGTATAATAGTTTACCTGCGGAAATGAAGCCTCCTCCTATTGGAGCAAGGGTTGTTTTCGCTGGTGCATTTGAGCCAGAGTTTAGTTTCACATTGAGAGAAAGAAGGTCTCCTACTTTGGAGCAGATTCAAACTGATGCTCTGGAGATTGAGGCCAATATGTCCGTTGCTGGTAAAGTTCAAGATAAAGGAAAAGCTAAAGAAGAAGCCTCATCTCAAGATCAGAGAATTGACGATATGACTAAGATCATAAAAAATTTGTCTAATAAATTGGTGAAGTTGGAAATAGATAATAAGCCTGCAAGACAAAATAGAGGGGTTTTTAATCCCCAATTTAAAAAACAGCCCCTGCAGATTCTACAAAGAGAAAGGAAAGACCAAGATCAGGTGCAAGCACCTTTGTATATAGAGGCAGCTCCTTCTCGTTCAGCAGATGATGATGATGAGAAAGAGGATGATGTTCGAATTTCTGCTGTCTACATGGAAGACGATGAAACAGAAGAAGAAGCTGAGGAAGAAGGAGTGGAAGAGAATGATCTTTCGTTTGATCAAGAAGAGATGGATGATTACTGCAGACAGTTCACAGACTTCATGCAATCCGAGTTGCATAAAAAATATGATTTGAGGTCAAAAAAGAGGCTAAGAACTCAAGACAGTGAGGAAAAAGAACCTGAATCAGTACCTACTCCAATGGCAACTCCACTACAGAAAAATCAGATTAAGAAAACGGATAAGGGGAAGCAACCCATGAATGAAGAAAAAGAAAAGGAAAAACAGCAAGTTGAGGCTTCTCAAACAAGAATTAAAGATCCTAATATTTTGGAGAAAGTTGTTACTTTTTCGAATCAAGGTCTAAATTCCAATAAAAATCAAGAAGAACCTGAAAAGTTGACTAAACAAAATCAAACTTTCAGTTTGTCGAAAGAATTGGAGAAAGTGAAAATTCAAATTCCTCTTCTTGAATTAATAAAAACCCCTGGATATAAAAAAGAGATTGCAGAGTTTATCAATTTATCACAGTCTGATGAAGTGGGTGATATAGTAAATCTGCAGGAAGAAAAACCAATAGTCACCTTTGGACCTATGTTGAAGAGGTAGATTTGACCGTTCCTCCTTTTTATATATCGCTTCTGTTACATGATTTTGTTGTACATAATTGCATGTTGGATTCTGGCGCATCTCACAATCTGATGCCTTTGTCTGTGATGAAAGAGTTAAATTTACAAATCACTAAACCATACAGAGACCTTTATTCTTTTGATTCAAAAAGGGTGAAGTGTGTGGGTCTTATTAAGGATATGGTTGTTTCATTGGCTCAAATTCCAACCAAGAGCATTATGATGGATGTAGTAGTGGCAGATATTCCAGCCAGATTTGGTATGTTATTATCTAGATCTTGGGGGGCAAAGTTGGGAGGAGTTTTGAAGCTAGATTTTACATATGCTATCATCTCTGTTTTTAATGGGAAAGAAAGAAGGTTGTATAGAGAACTAGATTTCAAAAAACTGCTACCAAGAAAGATGCAGGTAATTCACCTGTTTATGGCCAGGAGAAGGAGGATCCTTCTTGTTTCATGCTGCATGAAGATGCAGAATTTGCTGAAGAGTCACAAGGGCAGCCCCCTTCAGCCATTGTACATAAGGAGCTGCATTCAAACAAGCTTTGGAAGTGTTATTTTGATGGGGCGTATTCTAAAGAAGGCGCTGGAGCTAGCTTCATTTTTGTATCTCCAGAAGGTAACCTTGTACATTTTTCTTTTAAATTGGAGTTTGAATCCACCAATAATGTCGCTGAGTATGAAGCATTAATCATTAGTCTGCAGACAGCTAAGCAAATGGGAATTCAATCTATGACCGTGTTTGGTGATTCTGAGTTAATCATAAGACAAATTAAGAATGTGTGTCAAACCAAGCATCCCAGGTTAAGAACTTACAGGAATGAGGTATGGGATTTAATTGAAAATTACTTTGAAGCTTTCAATCTACAGTTTGTCCCAAGAGAAGAGAATAGAATGGCAGATTCTTTAGCAGTTGCAGCTAGTACATTCAAGCCTCCAATTAATCCGAGGCTAAGATATGAAATTGAGATGAGACATAGACCTTCGATCCCAGACAATATCAAACATTTGCAGGTTTTTGAGGATGATGAGCAGATTAAGCAATTTTTGTTGATGATTGAAGACTTTGAAGATCATCAGATTGATTTGGAAACTAATGAAGATAACTCGGCTGATATGTCTAAGACTCTGAAAAAGAAGATTGGTGATCAGCAGATTATTCAGCTAAAAGACAATGTTCTACCAAGAGGACTGGTACCCCTCGAAAGGTTGTTTGATGCTAATGATGTGGCAGTAAATCAGAAGAAAGCACAGCAAGATAATAATGTGGAAGATTGTAATTTGGGAACTCAAGATGAGCCTAAAATGGTAAAATTGTTCAAAGGCCTTCCGAAGGACTATAAACAGAGGTACGTAGATCTGTTCAAACAATTTGAGGATGTATTTGCCTGGTCATATGATGACCTGAAGACTTATGATAAGAGTATTAGTCAGCATAAAATTCCATTGAAAGAGGGAGTCAAACCACATAAACAGAAACTTCGACAAATCAATCCATTGTTATTGGCCCCGATTGAAAAGGAGGTAAAGAAATTGCTGCAAGCTAAAATAATTGTTCCTCTCAGATATTCTGATTGGGTTTCCAATCTGGTGCCAGTCTGAAAGAAGAATGGAGAGATAAGGCTGTGTGTAGACTTCAAGAACTTGAATAGGGCTTCATTGAAGGATAATTATCCTTTGCCGAGGATGGACTTTGTCTCGCAAAAAGTAACTGGAGCGTACAGGTTATCAATGGTAGATGGTTTTTCAGGATATAACCAGGTTGCTGTGGAGAAGGAAGATCAAAAGAAAACTGCTTTCACTACACCCTGGGGTACATTCATGTATGCCAGGATGCCATTCGGCTTAATGAATGCAGGGGCCACTTTCCAAAGAGCAATGGATATTGCATTTGTAGGAGATAACTTTGTGATTGTTTATCTGGATGATGTCACCATTTTTTCAAACTCTGATGAAGAACATCTACAGCATTTGCAAAAAGCCTTCTTAAAATGTAGAAAATATGGATTATCGTTGAATCCTAAAAAGTCTTTGTTCGCTCTGGAGGAGGGTAAACCGCTGGGACATATTGTTTCTAAACAAGGAGTGAAGATTGATCCAGCGAGAGTCAAAGCAATACAGTCAATTCCATTGCCCAGAAGTAAGAAAGATATTCAGAGATTCCTTGGGAAAATTAATTTTCTGAGAAGATTTGTTCCTAATTACGCAGAGATTGTCAAGAAAATAACAGACATGTTGAAAAAGGATGCAAAGGTGAAGTGGGACAAAGAAGCAAGAGAATCTTTTCAAAGAATTAAAGAAGCTCTAAAAGAAGCGCATGTTCTAATAAGCCCAGATTATCTGAAGCCATTTCAAATTTTCTCATTTGCGTCTTCCTCAACAATTGCTGCTGTGTTATTACAGAGAAATGAAGAAAAATGTGAACAACCTGTAGCGTATTTCAGTAAGGTACTCCGAGATACAGAATTGAAGTATAATATATTGGAGAAACAAGTATATGCTCTGGTGAAAGCATTGAAAGCATTCAGAACTTATGTTCTTCATTCCCAAATTTTAGCATATGTTCCTAATTCTGCTGTAAAAGATGTTTTGGTACAGAGTGATGTGGACGGGAAAAGGGGCAAATGGATTGCTAAAATCCAAGAATATGATTTGGATGTTAAACCAACAAAGTTGATTAAAGGATTGGGGCTAGCAAAATTATTAACAGAGTCAAATTTCCAAGCACTGGGAATTAATTTATTGGCACCTATAGAGGAAGTCAATGAAGAAACAGGTGACGTTCAGGCGAAGTCAGCAATTAAATATAAATTTCTGTGCTCAGATTGGTACAAAGATATTGTTCATTATTTATACTTTCTTTCTTGTCCTCCTTCAATAAATAGAGCTAAATACAGAGCTTTAAAACTCAAAGCTCAACCTTATGTCATAATTGAAGCAAAGCTATATTGGAAAGATCTTGTTGGAGTGTTGTTGTTATGTTTGACAGAGGAGGAAGTTTCAGAAGTAATTAGAGAATATCATGAGTGCTTGTGTGGGGGTCACTACAGTTGGAAGGTAACTGCTCATAAAATTTTAAAATCAGGTTTTTATTGGTCATCTGTGTTCGCTGATGTATATAAAGCAGTCAGAAGTTGTCAGAAATGCCAGGTGTTTGCAGAAAAGAAAAAGTTAGCCCCTTTACCTCTTCTCCCTATTTTTATTGAAGAACCTTTCAGACAATGGGGATTGGATTTCATTGGAGAAATCAATCCGCCATCCAGTGGGCAATTTAAGTGGATTCTTACTGCTACAGATTATTTTACAAAATGGGTGGAGGCAATTCCTACCAGGAAGGCAAATGATTTAGTTGTTATGAAGTTTTTAGAAGAAAATATCTTTAGCAGATTTGGATGTCCAGCAAAGATTGTGACAGATAATGCACAAGTTTTCAACTCAATCAGGTTTATTAATTTCTGTCAGACTTACAATGTGATATTGTCTCATTCTACAGCTTATCATCCACAAGGGAATGGATTGGCAGAATCTTCTAACAAAACATTGGTAAGAATTCTGAAGAGGACAATAAATGAAAACCAAAAGAACTAGGATTCCAAGCTAATTTTTGCGCTATGGGCAACGAGGATGACCACTAGAAGATCCACTGGTAAGTCACCTTATGAACTAGTATATGGGACTCGGGCATTGTTTCCCACCCAGTTGGTGAAGCCTGTGATTTCTTTCCTTTAAGATGCTCAAGCATAACCTAATGCCATGATTAGAAGAATGAATAATGTAATGGAGCTAAATGAAAACAGAAATAAAGTTCGGGAGAATTTGCTTACTTATCAGCAAAAAATGAAGACAATATTTGACAGGGAAGCGAAAGAAGTCATGTTTCAAAAAGGAGACCTTGTATTGAGATGGAATACCCGAAGGGAAGACAAAGGGAAACACGGCAAATTTGATCCCTTGTGGTATGGTCCGTTCAAAATTAATGAAGTCAGGATGAATAATACTTTCATGCTGGAAAATCTTGAAGGGGAAGTACTAGATATGCCTGTGAATGGGCAATATCTAAAGCATTATTTCCGGCACTAAAAGAGCTGTTTCACCATCATTGTATATATCCGGTGTGATCATTGTACATATTGCATCAAGCAATTTTTGACTCCATGCCCGAAGAGAAGGCACTAATCAGCAGGTTCTTAGTGTTTCGTGGCAAAAACACTATCCCCAGGTGGAGCCAGATGTTGTGGATCATCTGCATATCTTTTTCTATTTAATTTTGAAAATTGAAAAATAAAAAAAATCTGAATTTTTAAAAAAAAAGTTTATGTTATGGTATAATGTATACTATAGCATGAAAAAGAAATATTTTCGAATTTCGTTACCAATTAAGTTTATTACTGAACTTTATTTGGATTCGTGTTATCGTTTGATGTTTAAAAATCGAGCAAGTTTTAAGGCGGAAGCAACAAGCCTTGAAGATTATGAGCAGAGATGAATTGTGGAGGTGTGAAGATTTCGTGAGTTAATGGATCAGCTGCCCCCGCAGTTGACCCGTTTGACCACGGGTAAAAGTTGATCGACGGCGTGGATGCATTGCGGGGGGGCAACTAAAAATTTGCCGCCGTACTCCAGCAGCCCCCGCGGTGACGTCATAAAACGAGGTGGAAGACAGCTGTACCCCCACGTCAGCGGCTTTACACGTCACTCCAGGCATTTAACATGGCTTTGCGCAGTTGTTAAAAGGTTCTTTTTACCTCATTTTCAAAGTACCTGCTGTCGTTTTCCCCCTTTCGAGCTGTATTACCGTCACCTTTCCGTTTGCTATCTATTGTCCGTTAAGCCATGGCAAAACGAGTTTCTCTATCTGGTTCGTCAAGCCTCAATTCCCTCATGGACAGTGAAAAAGATGTCCAGGATACCTTGTCTTCTGTAATTCATCCCTTATTGTATCATCAAGTGACCCTAAACGTTGAGAAATCCCCAGTCTTTTCCGCCATGAAGAATTCCGGTATACTGTCTGCATGTATCCCAAAAGCCCATTTCTTTCCCGAGTTTATCTCATGGCTGGTCTCTTCAATGTATCCTGGTAAGTGTTTCGTAATGAATTCGCAGGGAGAAAACGTTTTGCAGGTATCGACGCAGTTAATTCGATAAGCATTATGCTTTCCTGAAAACGAGTCACCACTGCAATTCTCTGAAGATTCATTGGCTCGTTATTTTGAGGACCTTTCAAATGAAGAACTTGATCAATGTATGTCCTACTTGAGATCAAATTCAAAGGAAGCTCAACTAGAAGGAGAAGAATTTAGTTTGGAAGTGTTCAATGCTGAGTATAGACCAATTCTGAGTTGCATTGCAGAGATTTTGGGCAAAGACAATGACCATACAGTTGATAAATCAGTATTGGGAATGTACGCATTGATGATGAAGCTAGGGGTTGTTCTCGACATTCCATCTTTCTGGCAGGAGATTGTAAATTCTCAGTTGATGACCTTTCCTCTTACAGGTTTCTTTAAATTCCCGTCATTGATTGTGTATTTATTTTTATATCAAAATGTCAAAGAATTTATGAGTTTGGGGTTGAATATAGTTGATGTTAACAAGCAAAAGCAATCAGTTTTATTTTGGACTGACATGACTAGAAAAGAGGGAAATGAAGCAGGGTTATTTGAGTTTGCTAGTCATTATATGTCTATTGCTTATAGAATTTTGAATGGAGTCCCTCCTCCATGTTTTCTACCAAAAGCTCGGGAATTTCTACAGTTAGGACCGAGTTGTAGATTCGGAGATTGGTTTGTGTTTGAAGAGAATTCAGAGATACGATTGTATGGAGCTAGTATTGAGCCTTATAGGCTCCCTAATTTTGTACCTATGCGGCTTTTCGCCTTGGAATTCATAAGATAGAGCCTTAATGTGGATCAGGTGCACTTTCTTCCCATGACGAAAGGTTTTATGTATAAATTCCCTATGAGTGTGGGACCCTTCGTGGTCAATATGAGGCAAGCTTTTGATGAAGTTTCTAAAATGTTGGAAGAGACGCATTTGCTACTAGGAGAAAAATGGTCATATGATCTGCATAGAGTGATTTCCCAGAGAAGAATTGAGAATGGATATTCTGCATTTTCTCACGTAAGCAGACCCGATCAGGAGAAGCTGGCAAACCCAGGTGAATTAAGTGCATCAAAAACGAGTATTCAAACACCTGTTATAACTGAAAGGGCAAATAAAAGAGGTAGGGATGATGTTGTTGAAGTGGATGATGAAGAGCCGAGAGAGGAAAAGAGAACTAAATTGGCTGAAGATCATTCTTCAAACTCACCTGGTTTTACCTTCCATATCAATGAAGAACAAAATGTCCCCTCTTCTCCTAGAGGCCATGAACTTCACTCAGAGAAGATGCCTTCAGTCAAACAAATATTTACACAGATTGAAAAAAGAAATCAGAGAATAAAAGCTAATGTAGAGGCTCAGGCGGAGCATCATATAGCTGTTGATCAGACTAGGTTGTTGACTGTAATGGACCTTGAAAAGGATCAATTCAGAATGGCTCTAACACATCCAACAGGGATGTCCCTTGGATCTTCAAGCAGTTTCAATGAGGTAAATATAACTATGGATGTCAAGAAGATCCCACTGTGAGATAAGATGAACCTTCATATGCAGACTGGACAGTTAATTGTTAATGATTTAACCAAAACTAATGCCATAGCGGTTAAAGCTGAAAACATGCTTGCAAAAGTTATCAAACAGTTCAGAATGGAAAAGGCCAATTCAAGGGCCTTATCAGTTCAAAACGAAGAGTTAAAAAAGATTATCATGAAGATTGGTGTGGATCCGAATGACAAGGCTACAGTGCAGAAGATCATGAAGAGTGCAGAAATAGAGATATCCACCCTAAGAAGAAAGATGAAGTTACCTGCTGCAGAAGTAGCAGAGGTGGAAAAAGAGAAAGAAGAATTGCGTCAGCAATTGTTGCAGAAAGATGAAGAATTGACTAAAGTAAAGCAGACTACTATTTCATTACAAAACCATATTGAAAATCATACGTGTACATTTTTGTTTCCTACAGGTAATGCAGACCCTCAAGCACAGATTGTTCAGCTCAGCACAGAATTGAAGATGGCAGAATGAGATCGAAAGCAGGCTCAATCAGAGTTAGAAATGGCCACCAAGATCATGCGGGCACTAGAAGATAAAGCGGATGAGAATAAGCAGAAATTACAGAAGGTTGAAGATGAAATTAAAGATCTCAAGGAGAAGTTAAAAGGTAATATCTCACTTATAAAAGCTAAAGATATCATTTGGGGTGAGATTATTTCATAAATAAAGTCAAATTGGAATTCCGTGAATATAGTTGCTAAAGAGAAAAGCCTCATCTCAGAACATGAAGAGGAGATATTATCTGAAAAGCAAACGGCTATTAAAAGAGTAAATTGGCCTAGGAAGTTTATAAATTTTATCAATTCCAAATCAGACGAAGAATTAGAATATATTGGAATATAAGACAGATATTTTTATGCTGAGGAAGTTAATAAGATGATAATTAAGAATGATCTTCGGAAGGTTGCAGAGAAAAGGTTACTGGGAATCAAGGAGACAGTAAAGAAGTTTGATATATCATTTGACAAATTGACCAGAACAGGTTTACCTTCATGCTGGACTGAGAAAGGAAATATCATGTCATGGAAGTTTTATGAAGATCAGTTAACATTAGCAAAAAGTAAGGCAAATAATAGGCACGAAAAGACACAGATCTTAAAAGGAGAAACTGTGTTTAACTTCTTGCATAGGCATTTCAATTTGCTATGGATGGTGAAGACTCTCTTTACAAGAAAACCTACACACAGTCAAATTGTGGCGTTCAGGATAGAATATCAAAGTTTCAAAAATTCCTCGACAACTCAAAATGAGCTATGGAAGAAGTGCAAAAAAATTTCAGTGGACTCAACAAAAGAGGTCCCAACAGCTCAACCAAAAGTAGCCGTTGATTCAACAACCACTTCAGGAGCAGCTATTCTCATAGATTAGACTCAAATTCTCATTATGTTATTTCTCAAAATCATGTAAATGTAATAGAACCTTTTTGAGGCGTGTACCTTCGTAACAGTCAATGGTTTAAGCAGTTAGAATTAGTTAGGGCAATTAGAATCAGTTTCATTATTGGAAACTGTCTTGTGATACTGTATTTAAAGACAATTTCAAGAAAGATGAATGGTCCGAGTTTTTGAACCTTGAAGCATAATTTTGTACTGAGAATTGTCAATCAATAAAAGAAGTATGCAAGTTTCTATTATTCTGGCTATGTTGAAAGTTTATCCAGTTTACATAATGTTTTCGTATCTATGAATGAAATAGAGTAATCTGAGCAGCGGGTCTCTTTATACATGTGTATTTAAGAGTTAAACAAACCTTAATGTGCGCTCCTCTATTTTAACTTTATCTTTACATAATTCTTCTGGATTTTAAAATGGTAGATTCTGTTTTAGACAGCATATCAGTTTGAAATCCTCAACTCATTTTCTTCCATCCATTCATTTCAGCATAAATGGAATATGGCATTGCAGAAACATGTATGGGTTTGATATTTGAAGGTTACAGAATCAATGTTTAAGGGTTTTAATACAGAGACAGATATATAATAATCATTTGTGACACAAACAGATAATGTCTTAAGCACAATCCTTTTCACAGCTAAGGAATTGTCCCTTAAGGTACAACACCTGCTAAAAATCATGTTGTCCTTGGAGGGACTGCATTGTCCTTGTTGCTACTGCTGCTGCCTTCTTTTGCGTTATCCTTGAGCTGATCTCTGCCTCTTGTGTATTCTAGACCCCAGGATCAGATCATCCCCTTGGCCTAAATTCCCCTCTCTGCAGCTGAAACACTTCTGAGTATTTTTAGCAAACCCTGCCCTAGAATCTCAACTTAGCTTCAGTGCTCTACCTCTGTGTCTCTTACAAATGACCCCAAGCCTTTCCTTTATACTTTTCTCGTTGACAAATCAACGGCCATGATCAAATCTTGAATCAATGGCTAAGATTAAAAAAAAGCTTGATCTGTGTGACTTGAGAAAATTTCATCACATGTTTAATTAAATTTACTTTAATTATTTAAGTTCCCTAAGTTTTAACTTAGGAAATACACTTAAAATAATTAATTAATTTAATATCTCCTAAACCAAATGAAATTTCCCAAATCCATTTCTAGGTCTTGTAGATCAAGTGTACTCTAGTCCCTCCACTAAGTTTGGGAGCTAGAGCACAACTGATGCTACCCCAAATACACAAAATCTCAACACTCTCTCTTAGCATCAAGGGTGTGCGCTAGTAATACATCACACTATGCATTACATGATTTTGGGCACTGGTTAATGTTGTTGATGCTTGGCCTACTACCACTCAACTCTGCACTACTGTTGCCATTTTGTACTGCTGCCCATGACTCTGCCACTGCCACTGCAACTTATGTACTGCAGCTCCCTCTCAATATGTTGCATCTGTGTTGCTCATAGCACTGCCACTGCTGATCTGTTGCACTGCAACTTCAGTTGTTGAGAGAAACAACGGAATCTCCTGCCCAATCTTTGACAAACAAGTCTGATGGGCTGCATCCTTATCACTGAAGCTCCATAGGCTACAGATTTGTGCTGGCATCTAAAGAATGATGCACAGCTACAGCTCTGCCTACGTAATCAGACTCCCTCTGCACTACTTAAGTCACATCAGCCCCTTGTGCTGAAATCTATCACGCTGCTGTTGCACTGCATTGTCCCTCTAAAGCCTTTTGCACTGTTGCAGCTCTGCACTGGGTAAGCATAGAAGTCTGCGCTGCTACTGCTTCTATGCTGATGCTGCTTTGCTCTGTGCTGCCCCTCCCAGTCTTCAGATTTGCCTCTGCCTCTACCTCATCTGTGATCTATGCACCCACTGCTCCACTTGTCCCACTACTATCTTAAAGCTGTCGTAGCTCGCATGTGATCCAAGAGATGAGTTGCTCAAGGATCTCGCCTCTCTTTCATGTAGCTCCTCTACATGTCTATGTCACCCCACCTCTGTGGTTCATGAACACTCATGGATGCATCATCTTCTGACCCATCATCTGCCACAGCTGCTTTGGAAGAAGATGCTTCCTTGTCCTTCTTCTTATGAGGACAATGGCTGGCAAAATGTCCTATTTCACCACACTGGAAGCACTTGGTCTTTGAAAGATCCTTCTTCTTCTTTGGTTGCTTCTTCGATGCCAAGGTTGCATCTTCCTCATCTTCCTTCTTCACTTTGCTCAATCCTGGCCTGTGCTGCCTCTTGGTGAATCTGCAGAGTTCTTCTTGACGTAGAATTGACCACAAGTTGTCCCAATTGGGAGGTCTGCTCTACCCAGGATACTTTGGACAAAGGTTTCCCACTCGTCCGTGACTACATTGAGGGAAGTCCTGACTATCACAGCATCATCCACCGTTGCACCCGTTGCAGTCAGTTGATCACTGATTGATTGCAATCTGAAGAGAAAATGTTCCATGTCTTCTCCCTTGGTCATCATGAATGACCTCATCTGAGTCTCCAAAAGCATTTTTCTTTGGACAGACTTTCCCTCATACAGGGAAGCCAAGGCCTTCAACATCTCGTTAGTTGTCTTCTTCTCAGCTATGCATGGTACAATAAGGTCCTTAATACCATCCATAATCAAGTCGCTTGGCATGCCTAGTAGCTTCCTTATGCTTTCGAAGGAGATCCGCATCTGTCGGTGTGGCCAGAGTCTGCTCTGCATGGCCTCTTAGATTGTATGCCTCAAGGACAATCAAGATCCTTGCCTTCCAAACTGAAAAGTTTGAGAGGCCATCCAGCTTATCCTAATCACGCAGTCCATGAGGAGCCATCTGCTCAAAATTTGTCGGAACTTCCTTTTCTCTTTGCTAGAGAAATGGATCTAAAGAGCCCTTGGTGAAATAGGCACCTTCTGCTCCCTCTGACAATTGATTTCCCTTCTTGGAAATCTACCAAATCAACTATGATTCAGCTTCTTCTTTGATCCTCTGATCAAACTGCAAGTTTCC
>JAXQQM020076018.1:0-13577 GCA_034641835.2 Pinus albicaulis
TGGCATCAACAACACTTCACACAAACATCTCATTGTAATCATAAACTTTATAGTGAAGAAACACTCTAAATATGGTAGTGTTATTTAAAAAAATATTAATGAAATGATTTAATATTCTTAGTATTAAAATATAATAATAGTTATGTTATATAAAAATTACGTCTTAAAATATTTAACATAGTTATTTATATTAGGTTAATAATTGATATTTTTTTTAATAAAGTAATTATTTTGGTTATACAAATAAAAAAATCATATTACTGAATGGTAATACAATATTGAGAAGTTGATATAATTAAATACATCATTATTAATTTATTTTATTTTATGTTAGCGCAAGGTGTCACTCCTTGAATACAAAGGAGTAATCCTTACACATCATAGTTCATTTCAAAGTAAAAGGTTTTGAGTGGTGGGATGGCTTCTTAAAGAGTTTGAAATGATTTTTATTCTTTTAGATTTTCATGCATTTGGCAAGTTGTGGAAAATATAAATTGTATGGGTAAATTGGTAGTATAGGGGAGAAGATTGTAACAAATAAAAGATGACAGATAGCTAATAATCAATCTAAGAAATATGCATTTCCTAAGTCAGTCACATAGCTACAAGAGTGGCCTTTTACACAAACTTCATTTTATGTAAAGGAAATAACATTTAGAAAGTAGAGTGCATGCATAAAAAATTTCGTAAATATTTCATGAAACCTTCACTAACATGCTCTACACAACATATATATGATTTGTAGAAGACTAAACATCAGATAATTAACTATTAGATCCTCTAACAGTTCTCTTACTCACACTTTACTAACTGTTGCAACTCATAAATCAGAAGAATAAAACAATGAGAAAAACACACCATATATTAGATAGTCCTTGAATCAAAAAATCCTCCAGCATGAAGTGAAAAAATGAGTTTTCTTTATTATGATAAGTCTTCATGTCGACCAAATCCAACCCTAAAATGGCATTTACAAATGATATTTATATATAGAGAGAGACACCAACTCCATATCTCCTAAAAAGAAGGATCCACTCTTCCTCACATTACATAGGAGTCACAGGACATTAAAACTATATCCTATCGAAATATAACTAATATGACAGATGTATATGAAAAGAAGACATTTTGGACTGTGCTGATGAGTGTGCTGACATGTTGCCCCTTTTTTGCTGATTTGTCTCTCCATGACGTTGGTTCTTTAACAACCACGTGTATTCATTAATTGTGACCTTTAACGACCTCATAACCACTTATCAACCATCACTTGAAATATCCATATCGTTATGAGTCCTTATCATCCTTGGACTTGCTCGGAAACTCTGCTGACAGCTGTCAAAAATCATTTAAAACATGCGCTACCAGAAATTCCGGTAAAAACTTGTTATTGCGCAAAAAATTTAACGCTAATGGAAATTCCAGTAGTGCTATGTTTCCTTTTCAAAAATGCATAGCAAAATACTGGAAAAATTCTGTGCAGACTTATGCATTCTAAAAATTGAGTTGTTGTTCAAAAATGTAACTAGTAGGCAAAAAGGTATTTCACTAGGATATTCTTTTACCTCTCCTCCATATGGGCTGCAACTTCTGCAAGTTTTTCCAAGTCTTTTTGTTTGTCAAAAACTGATTTTGACCTTGTGGTCCTAGTGGTTGTCTCTTTGGTAATGGTCTTTTTCTCTTCTGAACCCTTTCGATTTTTTCTTCTTTTTGAGGATGATGTTTGCTAGTCTGAAGGGGATTTACCCTTACCTTTATTTTTAAGTCCACTAGACTCTGCAATTGAAGGAGTTACATTCTGTAACCCTTCAGATTGCCTCTCTACATCTATGAATTCTTTTAGCAAACTTGGTTTATGCAAGGATTTAGATTTCAACCTAAATTTGTTGTCGTATCTTGTGTGTCTTTTCCTGCTACCAACAACTAATTTGCCTCTTTTTTCTTTCTTTTGCTGCTAATATCATACCCTGCATCCTTCAAGAGCTCCTCATCTAACTTGGTGGGCTGATATTCCTTTTGAGTCTTTTGTTGAATGTCTACTTCCGAAACTTTCGGTAGCACTTGTTCTTTGGATTTTTCTGCAGTTACAAAATTTCCTCTCTGTGCTCTAGTATAAACCTTGGGAATATGAGAAATAGGAGGCACCATCTTCATTGATTTGGGTTTGTTGGTTGATGAAACTTCTCCTTTTTCCAACTTCTTTCCAACCTTGGTTTAAGGAGTTTTTCTTTTCTTCCTTTAGTATTTTTGTGGATGTTCTCCTTCTTAGCCTTTCTCTTAGTCCTCTTACCGACTGATGAAGTAGTTGGCTTATGAATTTTCCATTTTTGCTTGGCAGGCTGAGGATGTTGCTGTGAAGTTGGAGATAGATGAGCAGGAATATCTGGTGTAGGTGCAGGTTGGCCTGCCCTGTAAAACATAAAATGTTCCCATGACTGGTTTCTTTTCCTGAATTCTTCCTCAACCAATACTTTAATAAGATCCTAATGATATAAGCTGTACTCTGATGCAACTGCATGAGTTTGTATCCTAGCTGACATCTTTGTCAAGCTCTTTAGTAGAAAGAATGGTAGGTTGAGGGTCTTCATACCTGCAATGTAAAACAAAAACATCATGTGATAAAGAAAAACAACAGTATATCTCCTCTCACATATAAGGTAAATATTGATGAGCTTGACAGTCTCAGCCCATTCATTCTTGAGGTAACTATTGGGAATCCTTTTAGCCTAGTTAGGGTCTCTGTGTCCATCTTTGATGAAACAATTAAGGTCTCCTCCAGTGATGACTTAGCCTTTGAACCAATTTTCTCCTTCCCGTGGAAGGTTTAAAGCTTCAAAAATAGACTCTACTGTTACCTCCAATTTGAGGCCATAGAAATTTTATTGTTTCCCATTAAAAGAAAGTGAAAATTCCTTAGTTACTCCTAAATGAGAGTTTCCTTGTCTTGAGCACAATGGATACCACCCTGCCTGAACAAAGAACCTTATCACATTTAGATTAACATAAACTAAATCAAATCCTTGGGGTTCAATACGTTTTATTTTTCCTCCTTTCTTAGTCATCTTCAGTGATAAAGAATGTTGCCTACTATAATATGACAGGAGTTAAGATTAGGGGAGGTCACCTAACAGGTGTTGCTGTATCTTCAATGAAATATGTCTGAAATTTGGGTCTCCTTCCTCAAGCTGCTCACTGGAGCTTCTCAGTCACAAACAATTAAACTTGAAACTAATAGTTTTCCATTTTTTTCGGTGGTTTAAAAAGATATGTTGGTTCACCTTTCTATGCATGAGATTTTTCATAATGGGAAATATCTTGGACTATAGAATACACCTTGTGGCAGTCATGATTAAATTCAGTTGGCTGCGGTGTTTCAGATTATATGTTACAGGTGCCTGGAGTTGAACGAAGATAGAGATGGCAGTCACCTCCATGGTATCCTTATGACAGGGCTAAAATTCCAGTAGCGTTCATGTGTGATCAATCTCAACGGTCATCACATTAAAACTATAGATCCACGATCTACCTTAACACTTAATACCTACCTCGACATATGGATATAATGAATCAACTGAGAGAAAGGACAAACAACAGTTGGATTTTCTTAACTGCGGGTTGACACCTAGCTTGCTCCACGTATAACCATGACTCAAATCAACATCACTCATTGTAAACCTTTCCTATCACGTGAACTAACTCAAGATAAAAATTTTAAAACATAGTTGATAATAGGAACACGTGGCTAACACAAAAGCAGATGCGCTTTTTTATTTTTATTTTTTAAAATAGGGGAGGTTACCGGAATTTCTGGTAGCATCGGGTAAAGGAGAAACAGACAGTCCGACAGGGCTAAAACAGACGCTACCGAAACTTTTAGTAGCGTTCTAAATTTTTTTGAAATTTACAAATTTTTATCCTTAAAACAAAAAATTTAAAACACACTCATGACTAAGCATAGAACTGTGCTAACATTTTATATACACATTAAATAATTCTCAAGCATTCCACATTACTTAACTCGTTAAATAAATATTCATATTCATAATTATTGTACTTAAGTGATTAAGGAATATAATTTCTATAAGCCTATATCTAAACTTAAGTGATTGAGGGAAATAATTTCTATAAGCCTATATCTAATTTTTTACATGTAGTTCTTCCCTCTAATTTAATAGTAAAAGTGTTCTGAAATCCACTCCATTTGTCATTAATATTCATCATATTTGTGTGCACATGCACCACATAAAGGGATAGTGTTTAACACACAAACATAAAATAAAATATGGAATAATATTAATTCTAATATTTATGGTAAGCATACACTACTCAACCAACAATGATTAATACAAGATTTGTAAGTGTTGGGAACTGGTATGTAAATGAGACATGGGAGCTTAACCAATTTCCAATCTTACAAGAAGATTTGTTGCCTTTGAGCCAATTTCAAAATGCAATGCATAATCTAGATGTTGGAACTTTTTCTTTTGCTTTGAAACATCCTATATCCACCAACCCACTGTGAAAATTCCAAGATCTAACCTAATCTAATGAATCCTACTGCAACAACTGAGTGTACTTCTCCTATTAAGTAAATTACATTACATAATTAATTTAGATCTGAATTACTGAAGCAACTACTGAAGCAATCTATACTAAAATTGATTCAAAAACAAGGGAAATAGACAAGGAAATCATTCACACATATCACACAGTTATTTTTGGACTAATGTCCCTGGAAAAACCCAATGCAGGAAAATTGGTGCAGCAGATCTGAGGGTTTTATTATTAAGCAATATCAATGTCTGAATACATCTCTGAATACCCTCAAGAGTTATTTAGTTACAAATGGAAATACTGGTAGAAAAATATGTGAGAAATACCTCACTCAATCACTGATTTTCTGGCTGATCTGCATGAAGAAAACCTACCTTGGGGAGGCTCTGCGCAGTCCCAACACTACATCTTGCAGCTTCTGCGTCACCCTCTTCTAGGCTCAGCGTTCGGCCCTAGCCAAGTCATTTTTCCTCTATGGATGTTGAGGAACAACCTCTCGGTGCCACTTTCCGGATCCCGACCTCTGAAACTGATCCACCAACAAATTTCGAAAACCCTTCCTTCTACCTCTATGTTGCCTCTATGTGAGCTTACATAATCACTGCGTTAACCCATTCCTTCTATGCTGGCTAGGCTAGATCATCTCTTCCTCTCTTTGATTGATGCTCCACCAGACTGAGAAAATGTTTCTCTCCGAATGTTATCTCGACCCCTCACTACTCAGATCTCTAGCTCGAATTTCTCAACAAACTGTGCCCCAGAAATTTTGAACTCTAAGATCAATTTAGTGTCTCTGTGTTTTTTCAAATGACCCTCAATCCTTCCTTTTATAATCTTCTCGTTCAAAAATCAATGACCCAAATTAGATCTCTAATCGATGGCTAATATTAAAACATGACTTGATCTTTGTTTTCTAGAAGATTCACACTATTTTATTAATACCCTTTAATTATTTAATTTCCCTAAGTTTAGACTTAGGGTCCCCATTAAAATAAATAATTATTTTAATAAAACATCAATCGAGTGGAATTTTCTCAAACGGTTTCTGGGTTCTTTGAAATACAAGTGCCTAAGCCTTCACACCAAATTTGAGACTTAGAGCACCATCTGATGCTACAAAAATCAACACTTCCTCTTAGCTAGGAAAGTGCTCTAGCAATAATGCCTGATGCATACTGTTCTGTCCCTGAAGCATCCTCCATGCTGCTAAAGTCCACCAGTCTCTGTGTTGCTGCTGCCCATGATACTACCACTACCATTTCTGCATATATACTGCAACTCCCTCTTAAGTGTTGCATCTTCTATGTTGTTAACATTGCCACTGCTAACACTGCATATGTACTGCAACTCACATGTTGAGAGAAATAGGTGAAACTCACCAAAAACTGAACAAGTGTTCAGTGGATGCACCTCGATGCTGAAGAATATGACTACTAATAGCTACTGCATTGTCCCTCTGATGCTCTGCATTGTTGCTGCCCTACACTGCGTAAGCATTGCTTTGCACTGCATTGCACCATTGCACACTGCGCTGCTGCTGCTACGTTTTTGTTGCCTCTACTCTGCGCTGCTCCAGAAATGAATGCTGCTACCCACTGAACTGTCGTCTCTGTCACTCCTTGGCTCCACTAAAACTCCTCCATCCCACTACTGCTGATCATGGGCTCCTGTAGCAAGGTATGATCCATAAGGCAGGCTCCTCAAGGATCTTGCCCAACTGAAGTTCAAAGAACTACAGCTCAATATCACCCCACTTCCTACTAGGAGAAGTGTGGGAACTCATGGCCACCTCATCCTCCTCGATTATCGTGGCTGCAACCTTCAAGTCATGCTTCTCATCTTTGTCCCTTTTCTTCAAAGGAAAATGAGATGCATAGCGGCCCATCTCGCCACATTTGAATCACTTTACCTTAGAAGCATCACGCTACAGTTTCCGTTGTGCCTATTGTCCCTTCAATGAAAGGGATGCGTTCTCCTCTTCCTCAATGGATTTCAATCTGCTTCCACTGCTGCCATCAAGTTTTCACTTGATGAGGCATCTTCTCAACTCTTCCTCTTGAAAAGCTTCCCACAACTGCTCCCAACTAGGTAATAATACCCGACCCAGTATGCTTCGGATAAACACCTGCCACTCATCTGTCACACCGTTACGGGCCATTCGTACCATGGTTGTAGCTGTAACTGTAGCACCTACTACTGAAAACTGATCATGAACCTCCTGAAACCACATAAGGTATAAAGCCACGCGCTCCCCTTTCCGGATCTGTATCATACATATATTTTTCTCCAAGAAAAACTTCCACTGCTCGAAAGATCCATCATATAGGTCATGCAAAGCTACCCGCATATCTCTGGCAATATTCTTGCTAGCCAAGTGTGAGAGAATGTGGTCCTTGAGACCATCAAGGAGCAACCTCTTCACCTTTGCCATATCAGCCCTGTACTTTCTGAGTTGATCTGGATCTGTAAGTACAACTACCATGTTTTCCATGAATGCCTTCAGATCATATTCATCTAGAAGAAAAATAGTTCGTTCCTTCTAGATCATATAGTTGGAGGAGCCCTCCAACCAATCTTAATCACAAAATCCATGAGATGCCATATCAACTGAAATACCGTCAAATACACTCCCTCTTTCTCCCCACTACGCAGTACCTGGCAGGCTTACATACTCCCTTGTGGAGTTGTAAGGTCTGCATCTCCTCTACTGATCAACTACTAAGAAATGTTGATTTCCTTAGTCAGGAAATCACTGAGGAAGAAATTCCCCAAATATGTGTCTCTCTGATTCCTTCTAACACTTTCTACCTAGCAACAAATTTAGAAAACTTCATCCCTCTGTCATCTGCGTGGAGGCTCTACGCAGCTCCCTCTACCACAACAAGAACTTGAACTGAAATTCCTACCTCTCTGTCAAATCAATCAAAGAGAAACAACCTCGAAGCTTCAACCCTCCTGGCTAGATCTGCGCAATCCTGATGGGGATTCGTTCTGTTGCACTGCAGTAAAAATGACCTTCACTTCAGAAATAAGATCTGTCCTTCCTGTTTCACATCAATGCTTTGATACTGTTAGGTCCCTATATCACTAGTATAGTCCCTTATTACGCTAGTAACCCCTTTATTGTTATTATTGAACCCTTGTAACTCCCCATTTTGTTATTATTTGTGTCTTCTTAAATTATTATTACAGGCCTAAGCAGATTACATTGTACCCAATTAGATTATGGCCCCATGGACTCCTATATATAGAAAGGAGGTTTGTAAATTCTATGATCCAAGAATTTTTCTATTTATGTAATGTATTGGAGGTTGCCCTCGAAGTGGCTCATTTCTAAGGCGTTGATATCTCTTTTCTTCTCTTTTTGGAGCTGGTTACACAACATTTGGTATCAGAGCTTTGGATTCTAGGGTTTCACTGCTCCAAACAGGTCATCGTGGCATTTTCGCTATAACTTTTTTTCTACGAAGCTTCAGAAGCTGAAATTTTGAGGGTGCGAAGCTGAAATCTTGAGGAATTTTTTCTAAAAATTTCAGAGCTTGGTTCGCAATATTTTCGGAGATATGATCTGTGGAAGTTAGGTCTTTTTTCAGGCTCCTAAATAGTCATCGTGGCATTTGCGCTATAAAAAATTTTCTACGAAGGTTCAGAATCTGAAATTCATATAGTACGAAGCTGAAATCCTGAGGAAATTTGTGAAAAAAATTCAAAGCTTGGTTTGCAAATTTTTTGGAGATATGAGCTGTGGAAGGTAGTGCTTTTTCAGGCTCCTGAATTTAATCTCAAAGAGGTGATCAAGGGAAAAGTTCAATAACTCTCTCTCTGGGCATCGGATTGGAGTGTCGTAAAAAGTGGTTGCAAGTACACGGACTGTAGTTTCTTGGCTATCAATTTTAGAGACGAAGGACGAAACAATGATGCGTGGCAAGTCATACAAGTTCACTCTACTGAACCAGTCCAAAATTGGGTCATTGTGGGAGATTGGAAATAAATTTGTCTTGAAGAATCCAAATCATATCATACCTGTGGCATTTGAAAGACAGTTCAGAAGGCTACTACAACAGTAAATTTCAGATATTGAAGATTCTAAATTACAAAGATAATTCAATTTCAATATAGAGCTCCTAAAAATCAAGTAAAAGGTGTGTATTTTTTTCTCCGAATTGCATGAGTCTTGTTTGAAGAATCAAG
This sequence comes from Pinus albicaulis, assembly GCA_034641835.2. Classification (NCBI taxonomy): domain Eukaryota; kingdom Viridiplantae; phylum Streptophyta; class Pinopsida; order Pinales; family Pinaceae; genus Pinus; species Pinus albicaulis. The sequence continues at coordinate 8,743 of JAXQQM020076018.1, forward strand.
TTGAATTGATTCCAAGGGAATATTGTAGAATAGATATCAGTATTGGATTCTAAAATGGCCCCTAAAAAGAATTCAACTCCCATTAAGCCTTTAGAAGGCTCTACTGTGACTCATGAAGACGAAGAATGGCAACATGACATATCAAAATTACAAGAGCAAGTGCAACAAATTTTGCTCTCGCAAAGAACAACAAAAAATGAAATGGAAGTTTTGAAGAAAGGTGTGGAAACTAAGATGGATGGTTTGAAGAAAGGCGTGGAAGCTAAGATGAATGGTTTGGAAGCTAATATGGATGGTATGGAAGTGGGCATGGAAGCTAATATGGATGACATGGAAGCTAAGATTGATGAAAAAATGAAATACAACATGGAAAACATGAAGAAGGATTTAAAAGTAGACATCGAAGGTTTGGCAAAGTTGATACAAGAAATGTTTCCTAATGGTGAAAAGATAGTAGAGGAAACTCATGATGAGAACAAAATAAATGTTAATCATGATTTCATAAACTCTAATGTTGGACGGAAGAACCACCATATTCCAAAGATGGATATGAGGAAGTTTGATGGCAAGGATCCCGTAACATGGATACTACAGATGGAGCAATATTTTGATCTCAATAATGTGCAAAACACACAAAAGGTATGCATTGCAACTTTACATTTAGAACAAAATACATTTGTATGGTATCGATGGCTTTGCTCCCGTAAAAATATTGTCACTTGGTCAATTTTTACGGAGGAAATGATAGCACATTATGAGGATACAAAGAGAAACACCTTCTTTAGCCAATTGATAAATCTCAAACAAAAGGGTTTAGTGGGGGAGCACATTGAGGACTTCCAAAAATTGAATATAAGGGTAACTGATATTCCAGAGGAACACAGGATTGATCTCTTCATAGGCACTTTAAAGGATAACATCCAACATGAAGTTCGCGTTTTGGAACCTGATTCATTGGAGAAGGCATTCGGGTTGGCAAGAAAAGTTGAATGTAAAATTATGGCGACAAGGAAGCCTACCACTCAATTCTATAAAGAAGGAAGTGTTGCTACGCCTAGATTTCCACAACCTACAAGGTTGACACCACAACAATTGGAAGAAAAAAGAGCAAAAAGGGCTTTGCTACAGTTGTGATAGCAAATACACTAAAGGTCATAAGTGTGCTGAGAAGAAATTATTTTACATAGATTGTGAAGAGGAAGAAGAAAATGAACAAGAAGAGTATATACACCAGGAACCAGCCCTAGAAGAGGAAGAAATGAATCCGACCATATCGTGTAATGCACTGGCAGGAATTACCACTCCTCAAACTCTCAAGATAGAAGGAAAAATCAAGAAGAAAAAGGTAATAGTGTTGATTGATTCATGTAGCACCCATAATTTTATTCATTGTAAGCTAGCCAAGGAATTAAATTGTTTCCTATACCCAGCACGAGAATGTCAAGTGATGGTTGCAAATGGAGGAACTATAAATTGCTCTGGAAAATGCCATAATATCAAGCTAACCATGGGGGAATATGTATTGACTAGTCCAATGCTTGCCATTCCTATGGGAGGTGCCGATGTTGTACTAGGAGTACAATGGTTACAATCTTTGGGGACGGTAGCTTTTAATTTTCAAGAACTTTTCTTGAAATTTTTTTCAGAAGGAAAGGAAGTCGAATTACGGGGTATTGAAGGGAAGCCGTGAAGGATAATAAGCTCTAATGTCATGACAAAGCTTCTAAAGAAAGAACAACGAGGCGTAATTGCACAATTATGCTCACTAGAAGTTCCGACATCAAAATCATCTATTTCTGCAGATCTCCAACAAGTCTTGGACAATAATTCCAAGGTGTTTGAAACTCCCAAAGGACTCCCACCTATACGTGATCATGATCATGCTATTCATTTGATTCCAGGAAGTTTTCCTCCAAACATCAGGCCTTATATATATCCTTACTTCCAAAAGAGCGAAATTGAACGTATGATTGCAGAAATGTTAGAGGTGGGTATAATTCAACCTAGTCAAAGTTCTTTCTCTACTCTTGTAGTTTTGGTACACAAGAAGGATGGATCATGGCGAATGTGTCCGGATTATAGGGAGCTCAATAAGCTCACCATTAAAGACAAATTTCCCATTCCTGTGATTGATGAATTATTGGATGAATTACATGGAGCAATTTATTTTACCAAGTTGGATCTTCGTTCAGATATCATCAAATTAGAATGAAGACTGAAGATATTCCAAAAATAGCATTTCGAACTCATGAGGGTCATTATGACTTTTTGGTGATGCCTTTTGGCCTTACCAATGCACCTTCTACATTTCAAGGGTTGATGAATTCCATTTTCAAACCCTTCCTTAGAAAATTTGTGCTAGTATTTTTTGATGATATACTAATCTACAACAAATCTTGGAAGGATCATGTTGAACATGTTGACAGGGTGCTCAAACTATTGCAGGAGAAACAATTATATGTAAAAACATCCAAATGTTTCTTTGGAGTACAAGAGGTGAAATATCTGGGTCATATTGTATCTCACGAGGGTGTTAAAGTAGACCCTAACAAAATTAAAGCCATTAAGGAATGGAAAGTCCCCACAACCATAAAGCAGTTGCGAGGATTTCTCGGGTTAACAGGGTATTATCGCAAGTTTGTTAAGAATTATGGGAGAATAGAAGCACCTCTAACAACATTATTTAAGAAAGATGCATTTTCATGGACTCCTGAAGCAACTAAGGCCTTTGAACATCTTAAAGAGGCAATGTGCCTAGCACCGGTCTTAGCTACGCCAGACTTCACAAAAACCTTTATTGTGGAATGTGATGCCTCAGGAAATGGAATTGGTGCAGTTTTAATGCAAGAAGGAAGACCCATTGCTTTTGAAAGCCGTCCAATCAAAGGAAAGTATTTACAAAAACCTATTTATGAGAAGGAAATGTTAGCAATACTGCATGCACTAAAGAAATGGCGAACTTACCTAATGGGAAGACACTTCAAGGTAAAAACTGATCATGATAGTCTTAAACACTTTTTGGAACAAAGATTATCATCAGAAGAGCAGCAAAAATGGGTCACAAAGATGTTGGGTTATGACTTTGAAATAATCTACAAAAAAGGAAAGCTTAATGTTGTTGCAGATGCACTTTCAAGAAAGAATGAAGAGGTGGAAGCATTGCTTTGTGCCATTTCTATTATCCAACCAGATTGGATAACCGAAGCAAGAGATGAATGGAAGAAGGACAAACATGTATGGACACTCATTCAAAAGTTGCAGCAAGATCCTAGTACATCTGATACATTTAGTTGGAAAAATTATTCCTTATGGTACAAATATCGCTTATATCTTTGTAAGAATTCCTAGCTAAAACAAAAGATTCTTCTGGAATTGCACACTTCTCCTTTAGGAGGACACTCAGGATTTTTAAAAACTTACCACAGGGTGAAGAAAGAATTTTTTTGGGATGGCCTTAAATCTGATATTCAAAATTTTGTGGTGGAATGTTTGGTTTGCCAATAGAATAAAGTGGAAACAATTAAGACCCTAGGACTTCTACAACCTTTATCCATTCCAAGTCAATGTTGGGAGGAGATTTCAATGGATTTTATCACAGGTTTACCTAAGTCCGAAGGAAAGAGTGTCATCATGGTGGTAGTTGATAGACTTACCAAGTATGCACACTTTTGTGCATTATCTCATCCATTTAAAGCAAGTACAGCTTCTACTACATTTATGGATAGAATTCAAAAGCTACATGGAAGCCCAAGGGTTATTGTGAGTGACAGAGATCCCATTTTTACTGGAAATTTTTGGACGGAGTTATTTTCTTGTTTGGGTACTCAATTAGCTCATAGCTCATCTTATCATCCTCAATCTTATGGTTAAACTGAGATAGTAAATAAATGTTTGGAAGGATATCTTCGTTGTTTTGTATCCGATAAACAAACACAATGGGTCAAGTGGTTACCTCTCTGAATGGTCGTATAACACTTCCTTCCATACTGTAGCAAAAATGACCCCATTTATGGCACTTTATGGATATCATCCACCATCGATCACATCATCTTTAAGGGAAAATTCGAAGGTTCAAGCAGTGGAAGATCACATCGAGCATCAGCAAGAAGTTCTCCAACTCTTAAAGGATAACCTGAATTTGGCACAAAATCGAATGAAACAACAGGCAGATCAACATCGTAGCGAGAGAAGTTTTGATGTAGGAGATTGGGTATTTTTACGGCTACAACCATACAAACAAATGTCCCCCAAGCAAGCAAAGAAGGATAATAAATTATCGCCAAAGTACTATGGTCCTTACAAGGTGTTGCAAAATATTGGTACTATGGCATACAAATTGGAGCTTCCCGCTTCTTCACGAGTACATCCAGTTTTCCATGTTTCATGCTTAAAGAAGGTTATAGGTGAAAATCTTCCAGTTCAAACAATATTGCCAGAACTTGATGAGGAAGGAAAAATAATATTGGAACTTGAAGTGGTCATGGAAACAAGAACTCGACAGCTACGGAATCGATCAATTTCAGAGTATCTCATCAAGTGGAAGAACTTACCCACTGAAGATTCTACATGGGAGGATGAGAATTTTATACAGAAGCACCCGGAGCTACTCAAGCGTTGAGGACAACACTTTTTTCAAGGAGAGGGGCATGTTAGGTCCCTATATCACTAGTATAGTCCCTTATTATTGTTAGTGTAACCCCCTTATTGTTATTATTGTACCCTTGTAACCCCCATTTTGTTATTATCGTGCCCTTAAATTATTATTGTTAGGTCGGCTAGGATTACATTGTGGCCCACTAGGATTACATTATGGCCCCATGGACTCCTATATATAG